>VWZG01010620.1:44217-56390 GCA_013396735.1 Grallaria varia
CTTGTAAGACTGATGGCAATGCTGTGATGCTGGTGGCAATGCTGTGACGCTGGTGGCACATGTGACGCTGATGGCAATGCTGTGACACTGGTGGCAATGCTGTGACACGGGTGGCACGTGACACTGATGGCAGTGCTGTGGCACTGATGGCAATGCTGTGACACTGATGCCAGTGCTGTGACACTGATGCCAGTGCTGTGATACTGATGGCATGTGCGACACTGATTGCAATGCTGTGATACTAATGGCAATGCTGTGACATTGGTGGCAATGCTGTGACACTGGAGGCAATGCTGTGACACTGGTAGCAGTGCTGTGACACTGAGGATACATGTGACACTGGTGGCAGTGCTGTGACACTGATGGCACATGTGACGCTGATGGCAATGCTGTGATGCTAGTGGCAGTACTATGGCATTGATGGGAATGCTGTGACACTGATAGCATGTGTGACACTGATGGCAGTGCTGTGACACTGATTGCAATGCTGTGACACTGATGGCACACATGACGCTGATGGCAAGGCTGTGAGGCTGGTGGCAATGCTTTGACATTGATGGCAGTGCTGTGACACTGATTGCAATGCTGTTATACTAATTGCAATGCTGGGACACTGATGGCAGTGCTGTGACACTGATGGCACAAGTGACACTGGTGGCAATGCTGTGACACTGGTGGCACATGTGACACTGATGGCAGTGCTGTGACACTGATGGCAATGCTGTGACACTGATTGCAATGCTGTGACACTGATGGCAGTGCTGTGACACTGATGGGAATGCTGTGACACTAATGGCAATGCTGGTGGCACATGTGACACTGATGGCAATGCTGTGATGCTGATGGCAATGCTGTGACACTGGTGGCAATGCTGTGACACTGGTGGCACGTGACACTGATGGCAGTGCTGTGGCACTGATGGCAATGCTGTGACACTGATGGCAGTGCTGTGACACTGATGGCAGTGCTGTGACACTGGTGGCAGTGCTATGACACTGATGGCAATGCTGTGACACTGATGCCAGTGCTGTGATACTGATGGCATGTGCGACACTGATTGCAATGCTGTGATACTAATGGCAATGCTGTGACATTGGTGGCAATGCTGTGACACTGATGGCACATGTGACGCTAATGGCAGTGCTGTGACACTGCTGGCAATGCTGTGACATTGGCGGCAAAGCTGTGACATTGGTGGCAAAGCTGTGACACTGGTGGCACAAGTGACACTGGAGGCAATGCTGTGACACTGGTGGCACATGTGACACTGATGGCAATGCTGTGACACTGAGGATACATGTGACACTGATGGCAATGCTATGGCACTGGTGGCAATGCTGTGACACTGGTGGCAATGCTGTGACACTGGTGGCACACATGAGGCTGATGGCAATACTGTGATGCTGGTGGCAATGCTGTGACATTGGTGGCAATGCTGTGACACTGATTGCACATGTGACACTGATGGCAGTGCTGTAACACTGATGGCAGTGCTGTGGCACTGACTGTAATGCTGTGACACTGATGGGAATGCTGTGACACTGATGGCAGTGCTGTGACACTGGTGGCAATGCTGTGACACTGATGGCAATGCTGTGACACTGGTGGCAGTGCTGTGACACTAATGGCAATGCTGTGACACTGTTGGCACATGTGGCATTGCCCTTTGGGCCAGTGTGGCACAGTTTGGGCGACTGGTGGGCTGCAGATATGATTCCTGCGAGAGGGGACAGGGACTGCCCTGTGACAGTCACAGCTGGCTCCAGCCTCCTCCAGTGGATCTGCCCATGGAGCACGACCTGAGCCTCATGAAGGGGAACCACCCATTGGCAATTCCCATGAGGAATCCAGCTGGAAAACCCTCAGCCACCATTGGAAAGGGAAGGTTTGAGCGTGGGACTTTTGGGCTGGCCTAAGCAATCCTCGGGTTTGATCGGACGATAGCAGCCTGCTCTTTTCAAAATGTGGTCACTCAGCTGCTTTGAAAAGAGGAAAAATCCTTGCAAAATATAAAGTTGACTTCGATTTTTGCATAATTTAGTTTTTATCTACCGAAAATGATACGTTGAGAGGTGGGAAACAGAGGAGGATGCTTTGCACTGAAAAGCTGCCCCTGGTGGGATTTTAACCCGTCTGGTGATGCAAATCCCACTGTGTGTGACACCGAATTTGTGCCACAACCCTTGAGCTGGTTTGGCTTCTGAATTCTCTCATTTTTCCCCTCCATTTTTCCAGTGTTTATTTCAACAAACTCACCTTGTTCTTCGTGGTTAAATTGCCCAGTCTGAAGAACCACTCAGCCTTCCCAATATTCCTCTGGCTACAAACTGCTGGCATATTTTATTTTTGTATTACTATTTTTTTCTGCAAAGTGGTTCAAAGCTGACGAGTTTATGACCCAAATTAACACTGTTTTATGTTGCCCGTACCCCATTTTTTCCCCCAAACCATCAGCAGGTATTTTTTGAGCTTCTCTCACTCCCTGCTCGAAGCTGCGAATGGGACAGAGTTTTTACTCCACTAAGGGGTGTTTAAATAGAAGGAGGCTGCTGAGAAATCAATCCCTGTGCTGGCTGATGCTTTTTGCCAGCTTTCACTTAGCAGTCAGTGCTTCCAAATCTCCTCTAAATTCAGTAAATGACACTGGGTAACATCCTTAACAGGAGATCTACACCTTCATCTCCAGATAGTGGAATTTATTACTTTTAATTAGTTTAACTGCTCAGTCAAAAACCACCTTTTTTTTTCCAAGCCTTTTTTTTTCTTTGTTTCTAGGAAAACAAAAAATGAAACAGGAGAACAAACTGTGCATTTTAATTACGTCAATACCATACAATTTTCTGGTCTTTTCTCCTTCCCTGAAGTTTAATTAATTTTGAGCAAGTAATAAATTGTCTTAGCTCTCAGCTCGGTTCCTGGATTCAAAATGAACACTCTTCATTTGTTGAAATTAGATTTGAGCTGTGTTATCATCTCCAGGAGCTCCAGTTCCTGGCTAGAAATCAAACCATGAATGTTTTACAAGGAGAACCCTTCAATATTTTGTGTTAGTGGTGATGTCGCTGCAGGTGGACGTGGTGTCCTCGTGCCATGGCTCATGTCACATCTTCCCAATCCTGTCACCACGGCATTGTCCCCAAACCTTCCAGTATGAAGAGGGACTTTTTGCAATTGCCTGTAGTGACAGGACAAGGGGGAATGGTTTTGAACTGACCAAGAGTGGGGTTAGATGGGATATTGGGAAGGAATTCCTGGCTGGGAGAGTGGGCAGGGGCTGGAATGGAATTCCTAGAGAAGCTGTGGCTGCCCCTGGATCCCTGGAAGTGTCCAAGGCCAGGCTGGAGCAACCTGGGACAGTGGAAGGTGTCCCTGCCCGTGGCAGTGGGTGGCACTGGATGGGCTTTGAGGTCCCTTCCAGCCCAGTGACTATGAACATCTAATTGATCTCCAGGGCAGGTGACTTTGCACTGAGTCGCTCAAGTCTGGCATTTAACTGTGTTTTATTTAAGAAGAACAATGGCTATTAATGGTTTTTAACTTAAAACACTTTTTAAATATTTACTGACACGGTAAATCTCCTCCTGCCATTCACTATTCCCAGCGAGAGAGCTTGAGGAAGTCTTAGACAAATTAGTAGGGAGAACTATTATTTTTAATAAGCATGAGTTCTAAACTAGGGGAAAGTCTTCAGTTACATTTCTAATGAGCCAGGAGATCATTTTATATGCGGAGAGCCAAGAAAGATGAAGCTACATCCGGAAAGAGGTGTCATCACGTTGGAGTTGTGAACACTGGAATGTCCATTCTGTGCAAATTTTCATTCTCTTCACAAAGTTTATCCGAAGAAAGGATTAATGTTGGATTAATCCTGTTGCATGCTGGGAGGGGCAACCATAAGTTACTGTCCAAACAGAGCAGAGTAGCCATCGTAATAAAATGAAACATAATTTTGACCTTTCCAAAATTGTCAGTGTTGTTTGAGCTGCCTCATTTATTCTGCTGTAAAACCTTCCTGGAAGTGGTGGGTTTGAGCCCTGGGATGTTGTATCAGATTTTCATTTGGGGCAAAAGGCTAAACATGGCCTGACTAGTGCAATACTGATATAATCATCTCCAGGAGCTCCAGTTCCTGGCTAGAAATCAAACCATGAATGTTTTACAAGGAGAACCCTTCAATATTTTGTGTTAGTGGTGATGTCATTGCAGGTGGACGTGGTGTCCTCGTGCCATGGCTCATGTCACATCTTCCCAATCCTGTCACCACGGCATTGTCCCCAAACCTTCCAGTAGGAAGAGGGACTTTTTGCAATTGTCTGTAGTGACAGGACCTAATAACTAGGTCATCAAACCAGAGCTCAGGTGTCACTTACAGCTTCTTATACTGGTTTTGGAACCCGACCCTGCCAAGGTCTGACCATTTAGCTCTGGTCCAGCAAGAGCCTTGGGCAGGCACCAAAGTCTGTGCTGGTGAAACTTAATCAGACATGCACAAATAGATTTACCCTCTGTAAATTTACACTCCTTCTGATGGTGGCCTCCTTCAAAAAAATAATTAAAAAAGAGATAAGAGGCAAATGTGTTCAAATGTGCTGCCTCGATTGGCTGGAGACTCTCAGAGCATGGAGTGCAAAAATGTACAACAGGAATCAGCCAAGGTATAAGAGTTAATGAATCCTAATTGCCATGGCTGCAGGAAGACTGAATTTAAAATGAGGATGTTTTATTGCTCTGAGCAGCACCTTGTGGTTTGCCCCCTGCTTAAGACAGAGTTTGCAAGGAAAAGGGGTGTAATTGGCATTATTATAATGCAATCAGAGTTAATGTGTTATCATAAATGCTATGGTGTCATTATAACCAGCATCCAATACAAGAAAGAGAGAAAGGGGACGGGATGGGATGGGATGGGATGGGATGGGATGGGATGGGATGGGATGGGATGGGAGAGAAAAGCTTGGAGCAGGGATCTCTCCCCACCTCAGCCCTGCCCCAGGGAGCTGGAATTCCGTGCCTTCCACCTGGGAATGCTGAAGCAGCCGAGCATCCGGGTGGGTGAAATGCGCAAAATCCTGCGCTTTCTAAGCTCAGACAACTCTTCTTATCAGGGCTCTGAATTTTACCCTTTGACCGATAATGAGGCAATTTGTACCAGCCAAATGAATCCCATCGCAGCCTGTCCAGGTCCTAAAAGCAGAACAAAAATGACTCCAGCGAATATCCGGATTTCTCCGCTGCTGAAAACCCATTCTGCTCCCAGCGTTGTCACAAATGGACTTGCAAGGCCTCTTTTCTTTTTGCTTTCTCCCTTGTTTCTGTCGTTCCTCATTTGCACCAGAAACCTCATTTCCACCCCTTTCCATCCAGCACGACGGTGTTATTTATTATTTTGTTTCCTGCCCGTTATTGATTCCTCTCCGCAGGACAGATTGCAGTTGCGGGCTGAATTATTTTTTTCCTCTGGGAACAGAGGAAAAACTTTATAAAAAGAAAGTGGTTAGCAAGCTGATCTGCTGCTCCTTTCAGTGTTGAGGCTCAAGCAAGACCTAACTGGAAATTCCAGGCTCTTCCTGCTGAGCTTTATTTCCAGGGAATGCACATTTCCAGAAATGCATTTCACCCATTACTTGCAGCTGAGCTAATGTTTATCTTTACGTAGCTCTCTGAAAGAAATTCAGAGTGTTTTATCCTCAATCACAGAAGTTTTGGACAGATTAGCACTTTTTAAAGTTATTTGGTTAACAAAGACATCCTGGGGTTTTTTGGGGGTGTTTTTGGAGTAGAGAAGTGCAATTAACTCGTGCTTTTGATTTTCGTGGTATATCCCAGGAGCTAAAAACAGTGACCTCCCATTAACGTGTAAGGCAGGACCCAGCTGGGCTCTGTGTGTGGTGTTTGGGGGGGGCAGATCTGGTGAAAAGGGTCTGGAATTTCAGAGGTTAAAGCTGGACCCAAAAAAATACTTGTGGCTGTCAAAGGTTTTATCTCATCCGTCGGGTTTTGTTGCAGCTATCAGCTACCCTGGGGTCATGACCCCACTTAGGGTTCGGATTTGGGGGAAGAAGATGCAAAGAACACATTTTCCATTATATTCCCCTTCTCCAACACCCGGAGAGAAGAGTTTATCACGGGGAGCCAACGCCTTAAGTTGCACTTTGCTGTAATTCCATTGTAGGTGCTGCCTGTGTCGTCGCAATTACGGCTTTAATTTCAACCCGCCGGATGCTCCGAAATTAGGAAAATCTTCGTGGGGTCTAAGCCTTGTCACATAATGCATAAACCAGGGATGGAACAAAGGGTTTGTGGTAGTTTCAAATTTTAGGCTTTGGTTGGGTTTGTTGTTTTTTAGGCTTTCCTGGTGACATACATTGACAAATCAGAGGTATTCCCTACTATCTCCCATCACATGGGATATAAGGGTGAGGGAGGAGGAGCTGGTTCACACTGTCTTCAGACACTCTTCCTTCGGTCAGGCTCTTCGGTGCAGTCTCTTCTCCTGTGGCCAGGTCAGCCTCTCCTTGGGCAGGTGGTGGGGAGAAGGATCACANCTGGTGCTGGGAAGTTCTGCGCGGTGTTGCTTTGTTTTGGTTTTGCCCAGGGTCAAACTTCCACACATGGTTGTGCTGCTGGGTGTTCATTGCTGGGCTCTTCAGGCAGGAAATCATCTTATCTCGGTTGTCATCTCCATTGCTCCTTCCATTTCTATCCCGTTTGCTCTGTTGATACGACACGGGGAAGATCAGAGCAGCCGAATGCAGGAGAATCAATTTATCCCCTTGGATGCTGCACGACCCAAGGAATGACAAAGGGATTGGATGGAAGACAAAGGTGATTTTTGCTCTAGTGAGAAGGGGTTTTGGCTCCACGGTTTTTATGGCAAGGCTTTTAGAACTTCAAGATTGACAATTCCATGCCACGTGTGGATTCTCCAAAGCATTCAGTGGTTGGATAAATCCAAGTATGGACATGGGGACTTCAAGATTGAGAATTCCATGCCATGTGTGGATTCTGCCAAGCCTTCAGTGCTTCAGTAAATCCAAGTATGGATATGGGGACTTCAAGATTGAGAATTCCATGCCATGTGTGGATTCTCCAAAGTCTTCGGTGCTTGGATAAATCCAGGTATGGACATGAGGACTTCAAGATCAAGAATTCCATGCCACGTGTGGATTCTCCAAAGCCTTCAGTGCTCGGATAAATCCAAGTATGGACATGGGGACTTCAAGGTTGAGAATTCCATGCCACGTGTGGATTCTGCCAAGCCTTCAGTGCTTGGATAAATCCAAGTATGGACATGGGGACTTCAAGATTGAGAATTCCATGCCATGTGTGGATTCTGCCAAGCCTTCAGTGCTTCAGTAAATCCAAGTATGGATATGGGGACTTCAAGATTGAGAATTCCATGCCATGTGTGGATTCTCCAAAGTCTTCGGTGCTTGGATAAATCCAGGTATGGACATGAGGACTTCAAGATCAAGAATTCCATGCCACGTGTGGATTCTCCAAAGCCTTCAGTGCTCGGATAAATCCAAGTATGGACATGGGGACTTCAAGGTTGAGAATTCCATGCCACGTGTGGATTCTGCCAAGCCTTCAGTGCTTGGATAAATCCAAGTATGGACATGAGGACTTCAAGATCAAGAATTCCATGCCACGTGTAGATTCTGCCAAGCCTTCAGTGCTCGGATAAATCCAGGTATGGACATGAGGACTTCAAGATCAAGAATTCCATGCCACGTGTGGATTCTCCAAAGCCTCCAGTGCTTGGATAAATCCAAGTACAGATACGGGGAAAAGTTCTACTGAAAGTGTCCAGATCTGGGCTATGATACCAAAAAAAGAAATACCAAATAAAAATATAAAGGTTTTGTAGCCCAGTTTGTTGTTCTGTGCTTATAAATTCTTGGGGATAAGAAGAGAATTTGAAGAGAGGGCAATGATGCCTCTAAAATTCCATCAGCATTACCAGTAGATTAAGGAAAATCAAAAGCTGAATTTTTATTTCAGGCCTCTGCAAGGGCTTTGGTGCGAGGGAGTGAGTTTGGGAGCCGAAATACGGATGAAGAATCAGATTTTTGTTTGTCCTGGCCAGTGCCCAAAGGTTGCATTTTCACCTGAGACTTCAAAATATCATAATAAGAGACGCTGGCATAAAACCAGCTATTTTGACCTTTGTTCCACCTGCCTATTCGCCGAGCTTAGCGCTAATTGATATTATGGAAATAGGCACCACGGGTGACTCAGGATAATCTCATTATATGTTTTTACGCCTCCTGGGATTTAAAGAAAGGTTAGAGATTCAAAGGGAATTCATTTAAAGGCACAGCGTTTTCGTTTAACTCTGATGGCATGTGATGAATCTACTAGAAATGAACTTTTAGCTCGGGTTATGGTGTGGATAAAGTTTATTTCGTGAGTTCTTGGGCAGTGGAATACAGAGAAACAAAAGCAAGACTTTTCCCACGCTGGTGATCCACATTTAAATGCTGTCCAGAAAGGCCTTGGCACTAATCACGATTCCCAACCACATCACAAATAAGGCGAAAATATTTGCAGAAATTCAAACCCAAGTGACTTTGTGTTGTCTCATCACACCAGGACAACTGAAGAGCATCCCAGGGAAAGGCTCTTCCAGGTGCTCTGATTTCGGGGTGCTGGATCCTGCTGGAAAGAAAGACAAGCTGTTCTTTTTTTTGCCCAGCCACTGAAGGAATCCAGTAAGGGAGGGACTCGCGATCTTTAAGCTCCTGGCCCTGATCCAGAGCAGAATGGTAACAACAAATCCCGTTATGTTCATCAAAAAGGCCACATAAAGTGTTTGCTCTTATTGTCCCTCTCCTTTATTCTTTTGCTCCGTAGAACAGCCAGTTTCAGGTTCCCAAACCTTAATTAAAATCCTCGTGTTGGCTCCAACACTAAGAGACACCACGAGGCTTTTCTGCCACTGGAAACCACCGGCTCCAATCAGCCCCTTCCCGTCTCAAAATCGAATTGAACAAAATTGAACATCTTCACTTCTTCACGTTTATTTCCCAAAGGCTTCAGTCGGACGTTCCCGGCGTTGACTTCTCCGTCTGAGCCGGCGGGTGGGAAGTAGGAAATCAAGTAATAAATGGAGCTCTTGGAGCTTTAATTTCCCAAACCCGGTGCTAACTGACTCTGCATTGGAACCAGAGAGCAAGTGAAGAATATTCTTCTTTCAGCCTCTGTGGCCACTGGAGAAGCTGAAAACAAGTTTGGCTCCTGGGGCTTCACCTTTCCACTTGCTGGTCCCTATCCAGTTAAAATGCAGGAAACTTGGACATTGAGATTAATGTCGGCATGGCCATGGCATCAGAAAATGGTTTAATTAGAAGGAATTAATTCCCTGATGGTTCAGGGCCTGGAGGGGCAGTGTGTGAGGACACCAAGGGCATTTGGTGTGTCCAGCTGGAGATGAGGAGACTGAAGGGACACCTCAGTGAAGGTCCAACTCCCTTGGGAGGGGCAGAGGAGGGGCAGGCACTGATCTCTGCTCTGGGGGGACCAGGGACAGCACCCAGGGAATGGCTGGAGTTGGTTTATGTTGGATGTCAGGACAAGGTCCTTCCCCCAGAGGGTGGCCAGGTACTGACCAGGCTCCCCAGGGCAGTGGGCACAGCGCCAAGGCTGCCAGAGCTACAAGACCCTTTGGATGATCCTCTGGGGCACAGGGTGGGACTCTTGGTGGTGGTCCTGAGCAGGGTCAGGAGTTGGACTGGATGATCCTTTTGTTTCCCTTCCCACTCATCATTCCTGGGATTCGGTGAGATCACCTCCTGCACACCCCAATCCCGCTCAGCAGTGTCACCTGGTGCAGGTTGCCCAAGGGTGCCACCAGCCAGGTTTGGAGATCCCCAGAGATGGAGCCCACACAACCTTCCTGGGCAACCCTTTCTAAAGCAGATCTGAGTTATCCGAAGATGACATAAAATTAGTTCCCACAACATAAAAACCTGCCACGTCTGAATGAAAAATGACATTTAATACACTACCAGCAGCTTTTATTTTCATGAAAGTCAAATCCCTGTAGGGTGGTTCCCCTCCAGGAGGTTTGTCTGTGAAACGTCCTGGGTGCCCCGAGGAATGTGAGCCCTGTTTCCGTGTCCTTCTCTGGGCATTCTCTCCTGGCTTTTTCCCAGCAAGAAGGAACCTACAAGGACAAGGACAAGTGCAGGGACCTGCTCCTGGGAAGAACAACCCCAGGCACCAGCACAGGGTGGGGGTGACCCACTGGGAGAAGGTCCTGGTGGACAACCAGCTATCCCAGGGCCAGCGGTGAGCCCTGGGGGTGAGGAGGGCACTGGGATCCTGGGGGGCACCAGGGAGGGCGTCGGCAGCAGGTCAGGAGGGGATCCTGCCCCTCTGCCCAGCCCTGGCAGGCACATCTGCAGGGCAGGGTCCAACTGTGGCTCCTCAGCCCAGCAGGGACAAGGAGCTCCTGGAGCAGATCCAGAGGAGGCTGCAGAGATGCTGAAGGTGCTGGAACATCTCTGGGAGCAGCAAAGGCTGAGGGAGCTGGGGCTGTTCAGCCTTCAGAGCAGAGCCTGAGAGGGCACCTGCCCATGGGTGGCAGTGCCTGCAGGGAGGGGGCAGAGCAGGGACCAGGCTCTGCTCGGGGGGCCCAGCCATGGCACGAGAGGGATGGGCAGCAACTGATGCCCAGCAAGTGCCACCTGCACAGGAGGGAGAACTTCTTGGCTGGGCAGTGCCCCAGCACTGAGCAGAGAGCAGAGAGGGGCTGGAGGCTCCTCCCTGGGGATATTCCAGACCCATCTGGACAGAATCCTGTGTCATGTGCTCTGGGATTGAGCAGGGAGGTAGCACCAGGTGAGCCACTGTGGGCCCTTCCAACCTCACCCATCCCTGGATTCTGTGGTATTGAACCAGGGGGATCTTTGATCTCACCCAGAGGGCATTTGGCAATTCTTATACTCACCAAATCTTACATTTAGGAAACAAATACAGCTGGTTTCCAGTTGAGTTGAAGGGACTGGGGGGAAAAAGGGGGTTGACCCTCTGGAGGGAGAAAGAGCCAGAGGAAAGGCCAAGAATTGTAATTAATTCACTCTAGAATAAAGCAATTATTCTCAGTGCTGGTGAATAGAGGCAACACTGCTGCAATAATTTGCTATTAATTCCTGTTCTAAACAGGGCATGTTTGGATTGGGCGCGGCTTTGTTTATTTGTTTATTTGTTTGGTTTTGTGTTTGATTGTTGTTTTGTTTGGGGTTTGGGGGGGGGGTTTTGTGTGTGATTTGTTGTTGCCAGGAGTAATTGAACGTGTGAGGAAGGAACGACAGTCTCTTGCATTCTGCTGGGGGAAGAGGGTCACAGTCCACCCTTAGACTTCAAAAAGAAGAAAGTCTTTTTTGCTCGTTTCTTCTTCCTTTTTTTTTTTTTTATTTTGACCTCATCTTCTGTGCCTGTAGAGAAGGTTTGTTTCTCTGCCTGATCCAGTGAGGATTCCTCTGTTTTTCCCAGTGCTCCACTGGAAATACATTTATCCTGCAGGCCGTCCAAGCAACGCACCTCATCTTTTTTGTATTGTTTATTGCAGCCCATTGAAAATTACTTGTCTATCCACGGGCTGGAATAAAAGAAGAAAATAAAAAGGTTTTATGGAGGAGGAAGAGAAACAAACATAACACATTCAAATGAGAAGTAGCGAAGATATATTTTATCTTCCCCCAAGTAATAGCAAACAAGTTTTGTGCAATTTTTTAAAATGCATCCTTTATCATCTCTTTTTATGGGATTCCGAGGGGAATTGAAAGCCTTGGGGAGTAGCTGTCCCAGTACTTTAAAAACCTATTATAGCATTTCTGCAATATCATGAAGAGATGAGAGAACTTGTATTTAATTTCACATTTTTTCAAATTATTTAGTGCAACTTACACTTTAAACTGCAGCTGCTGTGGCCGCACCAAACGTGTATTCTGCAGAAGGGAGAGAGCAGTGAGGTCTCAGCATTTTAAGGAGCACATTGTACTTTCAGATCAGCTTTTCTCTGTACTTAATTGTTAGCATTTGGAAGTAGAACACCTTTCACACATTTGTCCTAGTTATAGTGGCTGGGACCAGTTTATCACTCGGTGAATGGAACTGGAACTGCCTATTCCATACCCTCTCTGCCATTTATCATCAACTGTTAATGATGC
>VWZG01010620.1:56485-69562 GCA_013396735.1 Grallaria varia
CCTTCTGGAGGGAAAACAGGTTTTCCTTTTCTTTTTGCTTTGGACTCAGGGGGACCACGTGGTGCTCGGCAGAGGGGCTGGTGAGCACCATCCTGTTTGTGCCCCAGGGGGCTGGGTTGGACAACTGGGTTTTGAGGGCTGAAACCAATTTTCCTTTGTATCAGTGTATCCATTGTAATCTTTTTATTAAATTGTAGTTCTGACTTCTAAACTCTTTTGCATTGGATTCATTTCTCCTGCTGGTTTACTTTTAAAACCAGCACAATATTAAATATAAATCTCTTATTATTGGGTTTGGTTGTTTTTTGCCGTTTGGGGTGTTCTGTTTTTTGGGGTTTTTTTGATGTTTAAATTTTCCTTTGCTTGAACAACCACCTAAATTCAGTTTCCCTCGCAGGGCTATTCATTTCACAAGCTGAAATCCAAGTGTTTCCTGAATGCTGACCCACTGTAGCAGCCAGGTGGTTACTTATGGCTCCAAAGCACAACCACGAAACTCCCCAGGGTTGATGAACTATCGGAATTTTTGCATTTTTATGTTTAGTCAGCATCTTCTGCGAGTATTTCTCGCGTGCATATTTACGAGCTGCCCATAAATTCCCCCGAAGCCTCCCCACTAAAGCCCGTGCTTCCCTTTTTTAATCACCAGCCCAAGTTGTTTGGCTGGGAGTTGCTAAAATGAGCTTAAAAATGTCGCCCCAAAATTACCTGCGTATGGAAATTTCTGCGCCCACTGAGGCAAAGCGGCCTGAGAGAGACTTTTCTTTCATGGGCAGAGGGAGGGGGGTTTCGTGGTTATGAAAATACAGCAAGATTAAAAATATTTCGTATTTTCAACACCTCTGGCTTCGATTTGCTTTGTAAGAATTGCACTGAAAAAGCACAGCTGGTGCATCGCAATCAAAAATTTAAATATTGTCATGACCTGTTTGGCTTTATAATAATTTCCAGAATGCATCACTGAATTTTAAGTGCAACAGAGCAGTTTCTCTCAATGCCTGTTGGAAAAGATGTGTTTTTCAGGCGAGCACGTTACAATTTAAAAATTAGATTACGTTTTAAATCAACAAATCGGAAGCAGCAAACAAGTCCCTTACTTTGCCATGTTGAACCTTTCAATTTGTTATTTTACATTTGCTGATTCCAACTAACCCGTGGTAGGTTTATTTTAAGTTTCTAAATAAATGCCTGAAATACCTATGTCTGAATTAACAAGCATGTACAGCTTCTGTAATCACTGAAAATCACAGTGCAGAAGAGAAATAAAGAGAATTAAATTCAATATAATTTTTTGTATCATTTGGGATGTGCATTTATTGAGATAAATTCCCCCTTTATTCCCTTTTAACATGTTTTCAGACATGATGCAGTTTCTTTGGGCCAAGTTAGACAGACATTTAATGAGAAATCTTTGGGCTAATTTAGACAGACATTTAATGAGAAATCTTTGGGCTAAATTAGACAGACATTTAATCAGAAATCATGGACTTGTAAAATATAAATATTCAGTCACTCTTGTTTTTCTGCACAAGGTTGACCTGGGTCAAAATTGACCTGTCCTTTTGAGAAGCCCAGCTCAGCAACACGTTTTGCAGCAGGAGAAGGCACCAGGACACAGCACAGATATTTTAGGAATTTCGCTTTTCCTGCACCTTTGGAATGGGTGGAACACTCCAGGGATGAGGGAATTTTTCTCATGAAAAGGTGGGGGATCTGCACAGAAAAAAGAACAAGAAGAAAGGCTGAAGTTGTTTTGGGAGGCCTTTGTGAAGCCCTGGGTGCTACAGGAACCCACCCAGAGCTGTGAATCCAGGGAAGAAATCCAGGCTGCCTCAAAACAGGGAGGTTCAACGCCATGACCAGAAGATCGAAGTCCTCCAGCAGAACCAGAAACATCACAGGTTCAACACAAAAACTGCAAAAAAAATCAGACTTTTAACTTGGGACATTTAGCTGTTGTTTGTGTGAACTAGGGAAGCAAAAGAAAGGCATGGTATTTAAATTTAAATTTAAATACAAATACCATCACCCCCTGCTGCTCCCTGTCTCTGTCAGATCCACCAGCGAGGTGACATATCCCACGGTGACACCGTTCATCCAGATACAACCCCAAGGAGCAGCAGCTCCCCCAGCATCACCCAGGGGTGCAACAAAAGCCTGACATTCACCGTGACGTTCCTGTTTAGCAGGTGACAAAGCGTTGCCTTTATCCCGGAGTCAGCAGGTCCCTGTCTTGTCACTCCTGAGAGAGGTGGTGGTGGTGGTGGAGAAATGACATTTAGGAATCAAAGTGGGTGTCTGATGTCTCTCCTGAGCCTGTTCCTCTGCTCCAAGGCAGCGCCAGGTGAAAGGGATTCCCACTCTCTCCTTGTCTCCGTGTGTTCCAACCTGCTGCCACTCAATGGCATGGGTGTTTGGGGCCATGGAATGCAGGGCACGACATGAGGAAAAGCTGGAAAAATTGGATGTGTCCAGCCTGGAGAAGAGAAGGCTCTGGAAGGACCCACTTGGGGCCGTGTGGTGGCTGAAGGGTCTACAAGAAAGATGGAGAGAGCCCATTGACAAGGGATGGAGGGACAGGACACAGGGAATGGCTTCCCACTGCCAGAGGATTAGATGGGATATTGGGAAGGAATTGCTGGCTGGGAGGGTGGGGAGGGACAGGAATGGGTTTCCCAGAGAAGCTGTGGCTGCCCCTGGATCCCTGGGAGTGTCCAAGGCCAGGTTGGACGTGGCTTGGAGCAACCTGGGCTGGTGGGAGGTGTCCCTGCCCATGGCAAGGGGTGGCACTGGGTGGGGTCTAAAGTTCCTTCCAACCCAAACCATTCTATGCCTTAACTCCTTTCTTTTCCATGCTCCCAAATTCCAAATTCCCCTGCTCTGTTAATGGAACGTGGATAAACGGCCCTTGCATGAGAAATTGTTGTTTACTGCCAAAAATATTGCCTCGGCCACGGGCAGCCGGATAACCCTCTAAGGAAAGATTTTGGTCTAAACTCGAGTGAAAATTCTACTATAAATAAAGATTTATATTTTTTTTAACGTGTTTTATGCTCTCCTGAACGGACAAATTGGAGAGTATCAATATGGAATACAGTTAAAATCAAACTATTTATGACTCAGAGCCCACGGGGCTTCTTCTGTTGCCTCTTGGAGGCAATACAGAAATTTCAGATCCTGTTTTTGTGGACAAGAGTTTCTGCCAAAGTATTAGAAGGGAGAAGGAATGGGAAGGCAAATCAAATTTAAGGATGGACATGACAGAGTGGATGAAGAAGAAGATGGGTCTGGTGTGCCATGGGCCTGCAAAAGTCACTTACAAAGTGATTTGGCTCCTATGAGACATTAGAGATGTTATTAATAACCTGGGCTATAATGGGGGGACATTTGCACAACTGCAGTCTGGGATATAATGGGAGAGAGGTGGGAGTTTTTTTAATCAAGGAAATTATCATTTATAATGAGATATGCTCCTCATGCCCTGACTCAGAGAGGAAAAAAAGGAGGGGGAAAAATGGGAATAAATACCACTCACACCTTTCACCGACACCAAAGCTCATTTAAAAATTATTTTGAGAAATTAATTTTGAGAACGGACTAGAGATCAACTCCAGCTCTTTCACTCTGGGCCAACATTGCCTCGCATGGGCAGCCACTCAGCAAGGACATGAAGGATGAGGGGATCACCAGAGTTCCAACAAGCTGATAGAACCACCAGATGATGTTGTTAAAATGACACCTGGTAAGTACTTTATGTTTCTCTTGCTTTTAGTCCCTTGGTTGTACATCTCATGCCGTGACCGGGCAAGGGAACGGAGCTGGGAAGGGGCTGGAGCAGCAGGAGCTGCTGAGGGAGCTGGAGGGGTCAGCCTGGAGAAAAAGGGGCTCAGGGGGGACTTTCTGCCTCTCTGCAACTCAACCTGTGCCAGGGGAGGGCCAGGCTGGACATCAGGAGGAATTTCTCCATGGAAAGGATTGTCAAGCATTGGAAGGGGCTGCTCAGGAAGGTCTTGGAGTCCCCAACCCTGGAGGTGCTCAAAAAATGAGCACAGAAGACTCTTAGTGAGAAGGTTGAGTTGACAAAGTGGAGCTCAACCAAAGGTTGGACTTGGTGACCCTGGAGATCTTTCCCAACCTGAGTGACTCTGTGATTCTCTGAGTGATTGGGTCACTCAGCCTGGTTCCTCAGGACCACCCTTAGAACCTTCATCCTAAGTGGTCTTGCCCTGGACTGCCAAAAACAGACAGGAATTTTGTATGAAACAGAAACCTGCCTTGTAAAACATGAAAATTAAAAATAAAATAAAATAAATCCCACTAAGCCTGCAGGACACAATCCATCCGTGACCTGGTAAAAGCTTAAAACAGACCTAGGGAGCACTTAAGGACCATCCAAGGGCCACCCTGTGCTCCTGATTTGAGATGAACTCAAGGAAACAAATTTCCTCCCAGAAAGGCGTGAAAAAGGAGTTACAGCCTACACGGGGATAGGATTTTTGGGATGCCAGGGAAAGGCACTTGGAGAGAGGGGAAAATTGATTATGGAGGGTTTTGTGGCATGGTGGAGACGTGCAAGGCTTCATATGGAATGGACCGAGGCTGGGGAAGAGAGGAAGGACGATTGGCAGGGAGAGGGAAAGTGTGGAAGAATGAACTACTTTATCTTCCTTGTGTTTGGAATTGTTTTCCAGGATTATTTGCTGGTCTGAGATGAGGTGACCCAGCCTGGAGCTGCAGGGGATCCTTCTATTTGTCCTTCACAAAGAGCTTTCAAAGGTTTGATGCATATTAAACATGGAATTGCAGGTTGGTTTGGGTCGGAAGACGCCTCCGAGATCATCCGTTTCCGACCCCCTGCCACGGGCAGGGACACCTTCCAGCAGACCAGGCTGCTCCAAGTCCCCGTCCAACCTGGTCTCAGATGCTCCCAAACACAGATAAGTGGCAACAGCACCAAGGGAGAACTGCACAAGCTTACAAAATTCCTTTTTGAAGCCTAGAAAGCCATACCCTTCCCCAAGCTCTTCACAGCCAGCACTCTCACTAATTTAGGGTGCGCTTAATTAAGTGCTGCGCAGTTAGACACATCCTTCCACTTCAGGATGGAGAGTGCCCTTCTCTCTGTTCCTTTCACCCTCTTTAAAGATCGCTGTTCTCATAATTATTTCATTATTCTCTGTTATTTTGAGTAATGAACCCAGCTGAGAATTGGGTTTAATTACCTGAGTTGTAACTGGCAGAGGATGAGGTGGAGATAACAAAGTCTTATTTTTTTTTAACAAGAAAGAAGAAAAAACTCTAAAACACCATTGCTGGGCCTTTTTTATTGCGATGCACAAAGAGAGGTGTGACAGTAACAGCCTGGCGAATGGAAGTGGTGAATAAACAGATTTGGGGCCAAGGCTTCTTAAATTAATCAAATGCATGAAATCTCTCGGCGGTATTAAGAAATATTGAAATTGTTGCTGTGATGAGAAGGGAAGCCACTCCTTAGCCGGGGGGGGAACACTCAGCCCCAAAAGATAATTACACACCCGCTCTTGCAAAAGGTCTTCTTAATGTGTAGCTGTCCTTGAAATGTTGGTTTGTTATGGTGCTTAATTTGTCTATTTTTTAATGAATTTTTTTTAAATCTCATCACAAGATTAGCAGAACTGTACAAGTTGGGGATGCAGTGACACACCTGGAGGATGGAGCCATCCAAGGGGGACCTGGACAAGCTCAGGAAGGCGCCCTTGGGAATCTCATGAGGTTTAACAAGACCAAGGGCTGGTGTTGCATCTTGGGATCAATCCAGGCTGGGGATGGGCAGACAGAGCAGCCATGGGGAGAAGGATTTGGGAGTGCTGGTGGGGAAGAGGCTGGTCATGACCCAGTCCAGAAACCTGGGGCCAGCACAGCAAGGACATGGAGCTGCTGGAGAGTCCAGAGGAGGCACCAGGATGGGCAGAGGATGGAGCAGCTCTGCTGGGAGGAAAGGCTGGGAGAGCCGGGATTGTCCAGCCGGGAGAAGGGAAGCTTTTGGGTGACCCAACTGCGGCCTTGCAGTGCCTGAAGGGACTCCAAGAAAGATGGAAAGAACCCATTGACAAGGGATGGAGGGATAGGACACAGGGAATGGCTTCCCAATGCCAGAGGGCAGGGATAGATTGGATTTTGGGAAGGAATTGCTGGCTGGGAGGGTGGGCAGGCCCTGGCACAGGGTGCCCAGAGAAGCTGTGGCTGCCCCTGGCCCTACAGTTTCCAGAGTGACTCCCATGGCTGTGCTGCTGCAGGAGATAAGGTCAGAGTCCCACAGAGAGATATTCCAAAGGTGATGTCACTCGAAGGGGAAATCAAAAACCTGCAGGGAATTAAAAGAAATCACAGCCAGCCCGGCTGCAAAAACACTCTGCAAAATGCCACCAAGGATGACAACAGTTTGGACAAACACTGATTAAATAAGCATTTTACGGGCATCGTGTCACCTACTCGAATGCTTGATGGTATGTAATACTAACACTGCCCGCTGGGACAACGTGGAATTTATACAGTAATTAAATGCACCCCATTTTAATTAGCTTTTCTAAAAAATACATAAATACAGCACTGATGATCAGGTAACTTCATGAACCATTTTTTCGACAGAATTCAACCACAATTATCAGTTAATTTTTCTTGCTCTATTAGACCTGCTTCAAGAGAATGGTAAATTAGCTCTGGATTGGTCACAAGGTTCTCTCCCAATTTAGAGGCAGAGGGATGTTTGTCGACTCGTGTTACTGCATTTGGCAGCTTCCCAGCACCCCAGCGATACAAACAGCAAAAACAAAAAAGGAAAGAAAAAATAAAAAATGGAGAGAAATCCTCCTTCTGAGCTCAGGAATCTTTCAGCCCTCTGGGGAAGAGTTTTGATGAAACATCCCCATGGACCGAGGCAGAACGGTGACCTGGGAAACCTTTCCCAAATGGATCTGGGAAGGAATGGCTGTTCCAAAAGGGTATGCAGCAAGAGGAAATGTTAACGAGCCTGAAATTGCCGCTTAATAGACCTCAGAACTCGGTTTTTCTCCTGGCAAAGTAGAAAGGTCCCCTCTGAGGTTGCCAGGTGTGACGGGCAGGTGTTGGGGTGAAAGGTGTGCCGGGAAAATCCAACTGCTGTGGTCATTTTGTACACTGAAAGCTCATCCTGCCCAATGCAGGAACACCAGGATGTCACTCAGTGGGGCCACGCCACCCAAAAAATGGCATTTTACTAAAAGCAGGGGGAAGAAAAAATGCCACAGACCGACAAAAACTCATTATTGCTTTTCATTCTAGAATTCCCTTTTATCTTCTGACTTCTCCTGGAATTCTTCTGGGTGTCTTATAATGCCACGCCCAGAGCAGTAGGGCTGGAAGGTTAATAAATATTATTAAATACTATTAAAGCTTCCCCTGAATGGGTGGAACAAATTCTTTCGGTGAACACTTGGAAAATCCTGGTGTTTCTGGGAAGGATCCTGTTCAATCTGGGGACAACTTCAAAGGCCAGCACTGCTTCTGCTCAGCTTTCACTCACCTTCATAAGGCGGCTCAAACTTATGGATCCGGAATTGGGACATTGTAATTTATGAATTTATGATGAAGATATTTATTTTGTACCTTATGGCATGTGTGGAGGGAATTCGGCCCTTCTTTGTTAAGGGGAGGGCAGTTTTTATTAAACTGATTTCTCAATTGCTTAACCTTGCTGCAAAAAGCTGATGTTTAGAGATTTATCGCCTATTTATATTTAAACATTGAAAATTTAAGCTGAAATACGGGAAATTTATCAAACTTTTAAACACACGGAGGACAGATTTTTGAGAACATTTACCTGTTCATAGAACCACAGAATCACTAGGGTTGGAAAAGACCTCCAAGGCCAACCCCAACCTTTGACCAAACTCTGTAATTTGACGGTGTGATGTTCTCTTAGAAACGTTCACGAGGTTGCAAACTCCCAAAAAAGGCACCACGCAGAGCTGGGAAAGCAAAGGGCAATTTCTCAGGCAGAATTAGAGCAACCATTGTAGAATAAAAGTCGGGAAATAAGAGAGCCCTTAAAAAAAATCAGAAATAAAGCCCATCCTTCAGTGTCTGTATTACTTTCCTGCTTAAAAAGCACAGTTTACTTTAAAGGTTTAATTACTTTACCCGCCTTCCATGCACAGCACACCAAGAGATGCAACCATCCAGATAATAAGGCCATAAAGGATGAAAGTCCCCAAATTAACTCTCTGCTTTTGTTTTCCATCTTCCCTCTTCTAAAGGAACAGTCTCAGGCAGCACAAACACAGAATGCTGTTAAAAATGAGAGATAAACACAATATTTGCTTCCTGAGATACTCCCACCAGATACAAAAGGTAAAAATTGGACTTTTGGGGTGGTATTGGCTGAAACGTTCCCCTGAATTATTCTGCCATCACCCACCCTCAGTGTGTGTGTAATTTTGGGCTAAAACAGGAGCATTTTCTGCCCTTTCAGCTCATTTTAACTAATCCCTCCTTGAGCTATGGAAACAGAATTTTAGATGATGCACGTGGGGTGAAAATTGAACCTCTCCTTGAATTGTGGTGTAAATTCACCACAGAATTTTAGATAATGCACGTGGGGTGAAAACTGAATCTGCCCTTGAATTGTGGTGTAAATTCACCACAGAATTTTAGATAATGCACGTGGGGTGAAAACTGAACCTGACCTTGAATTGTGGTGTAAATTCACCAACAGTTCATGTTAAAAATATTACAAAATTCACAAGAAACCTGTGGATTTTGAGGCAGTTTGGGGAGGTTTGGATCTGCGGTCGCACGAAGACTGTCCCTCAGACATCCCTGTGGAACCACCACTGTTGGTGGTGTCTTCACACGTGGGGGACCAAGGGCTCCCACGAGATGACGCCCAGCTGGGGGAGATGTTTCCATGCCTGGAGGATAAGGTGACACCCAGAGGACCCATGGGAATGTCATGAGGTGCTCCATCCATTGGGGCACCCCTGGGATCAGTCCAGGTTGGGGATGGGGAGATGGACCAGCCCTGGGTGAAGGACTTGGGGGTGCTGGTGGGGGAGAGAGGCTGGACATGCCTTGGGCTGGTGCCCCAGTGTCAGCAGCAGGTTGGGGGTGATTCTGCCCCTCTCCCCCCCCCCAGGTGAGACCCCACCTGTAGTGCTTCCTCCAGCCCTGGGCGCCAGCACAGCAAGGACATGGAGCTGCTGGAGAGTCCAGAGGAGGCACCAGAGATGCTCC
Organism: Grallaria varia; assembly: GCA_013396735.1. NCBI lineage: Eukaryota > Metazoa > Chordata > Aves > Passeriformes > Formicariidae > Grallaria > Grallaria varia. Next base: position 65,735 of record VWZG01010620.1, read on the forward strand.
AAGGGCTGGAACCCTTCTGCTCTGGAGCCAGGCTGGAAGAGCTGGGGGTGTTCACCTGGAGAAGACAAGGCTCCAGGGAGACGTAAGAGCAGCTTTTCGGTGCTTTAAGGGGCCTGTGAGAAAGGTGGGCACAGACTTTTTAACAGGACCTGTAGCAACAAGACAAGGAGTGACGGCTTTAAAATGAAATGGGGTAGATTCAGACCAGATATAAGGAAAAAAGTATTTATGATAAGGGTGGTCCAGAGGGGTGGTGGATGCCATATCCCTGGAAGGGTCCAAGGTCAGGCTAGACAGGACTCTGAAGAACCTGATCAAGTGGAAGATGTCTCTGTTCAACGCAGGCGTTGGACTAGATGACCTTTAAAGGTCCTCTCCAGTGTGCTCACACACCACCCATCTTCCACATACCCTTTTATGTTCGCACTCCAGTTCCTCACTTGTCCACCCTGATCCTTGCTATTCTCTCCTCTCCTCTCTCCTCTCCTCTCTCCTCTCCTCTCTCCTCTCCTCTCTCCTCTCCTCTCTCCTCTCCTCTCTCCTCTCCTCTCTCCTCTCCTCTCCTCTTCAAGTCTTCCCAAGCCTTCCTTTTTATTCCTTTTTTTTTTTTTTGGTAATTAAAGCATTTTAAGTTCAAAACTCTTCTTGTCTCCTCCAAAGGGAAAAGTCCAAAAACACCCTGAGAAAGTGCTGAGGAGTTCCTGGCCCATCCATGGCCATCCCTGCCCCGAGGAAAAGGTGGGAAACATTCATACAACCGAGGCGAGAAATTCAGCGTGTGAGCTGAGCCCTCCTTCCTCCCGACCCTCCAAAGCCCAAGAATTCTCCTCCTCACCCCGATCTTGCCGCAGTCAAATATTCAGAGCAGCACAAAGCGCACACACCCTCCAATTTATTTAAAACTCGCCTCCCCTCGGGCCGCTAAAACCGAGTTCGAGCCCGTTCCTTTATGAAAGCCCAGAGACCTTTTTTGCATAATGCGTTAATTCACAACAACCCATTAAGCGGCACCGGGGTGGGGGGCCCTGCATGTGCTTAGACACAAATTGCCTGGGGAGAAAACGTTTCCCAGCGTTTCCTTTCCCCGTGTTCAGCCCCGACACGTTCGCAATTCCGCGGCCGCCGAGGTAGATGTAAATAAGTTTCTCCCCTCGTACATAAGGAAGCGCTTCGTGGTAGATTTCCTCGCTGATTGAAAGTAAATGGAGAGCAACATTACAGCGCTGTAAATCACAATTTGTGCCCGGCTTCCTGCATCATCAATCCCAAAATATGTTGTTAGAGAATAAACAGCAGGACTCTAGTGGAGCCTTTCCTCCTCCTTCCGGTGCTGGAAGCTCCACCAAGTGGTCCTGAGTTCAGGAAGGTTCCTCCCCTTGGAGCAGCTCTGAACCCCGGGATGTTCCTCCTCATCTCTCGGATTGGGCTAAATCCAATTGTGTCCTTCAAAACAAATAGAGCCGCTGGTTAAACATCCCTCCCGATCCGGAAAAAAAAAGCACGAGAGTCGGATTCTTCATGTCTTACCAAATCCTGTTAAAAAGAGGTGCCTTCAAGGTCTCTCTTCTTCTCCCCTGACACATCAAAGCTGCAAACCAATTCCTGACACACGATGTGGGCCCTTCCCCCCGTCCCTTTTAGGTGGAAGACCTTCTCGAGGTCATTTTAATCCCTAAACCAGGAGCAACGGAAATCGTAATTCAATTTGCCGTCTCTAAATATTTGCATTACTGGCTTTCTTTTCAGCCTCAGTCAAATCAAGCTCGTCCCTGGTCAATCTTGTTGACACGCACTCCTCTGCTAATCATATTTAATGAAAATTGCAGGGATATCAAGACCATTCATAAGATACAGGGCAACAAAAGAGCCCTTCTCACCAAGGACAAAACATGATACATCCCGGAGGCATTGGCTGTACTGACTATAAAAACAACACATTTTTAAAGCTTATTTTCTCACTGCAGGCCACATCATGAATGATCACAATCTGAAGGGTGTCAGGCTTAAAGAAAGACATGAGCCAGCTCATTATATGCATAACGAGTATTACCTAATGTACAGGAAATACTGAGGCGATGTTTGTTTATGGCAGAATTTTACATTATTTCTCAGAAGTGTCACTTTTACAGGGGACAGTCGGATATTCTTCTCTGTAAATCAGATTTGTTCCTAAGAAGACAATGAAATTAGACTGCCAAAGCACAATGGTCCAATGTATCTTAATTTATCTATCTATCTATCTATCTATCTATCTATCTATCTATCTATCTATCTATCTATCTATCTATCTATCTATCTGTCTGTCTGTCTATCTGTCTGTCTATCTATCTATCTATCTGTCTATCTATCTATCTATCTATCTATCTATCTATCTATCTATCTATCTATCTATCTGTCTATCTATCTATCTATCTATCTATCTATCTATCTATCTATCTATCTATCTATCATCTATCATCTATCTATCCACCTATTCATGCATCTATTCATCCATCCATCCATCTATTCATCCATCTATCTATCTATCCATCTATTCATCCATCTATTCACCTGTCTATCTATCTATCTATCTATCTATCTATCTATCTATCTATCTATCTATCTATCTATCTATCTATCTGTCTGTCTGTCTGTCTGTCTATCTATCTATCTATCTATCTATCTATCTATCTATCTATCTATCTATCTATCTATCTATCTATCTATCTATCTATCTATCTATCTATCTATCTATCTATCTATCTATCTATCTATCTATCTATCTATCTATCTATCTATCTATCTATCTATCTATCTATCTATCTATCTATCTATCTATCTATCTATCTATCTATCTATCTATCTATCTATCTATCTATCTATCTATCTATCTATCTATCTATCTATCTATCTATCTATCTATCTATCTATCTATCTATCTATCTATCTGTCTGTCTGTCTGTCTGTCTGTCTGTCTGTCTATCTATCTATCTATCTATCTATCTATCTATCTATCTATCTATCTATCTATCTATCTATCTGTCTTTCCTTCACTTTCATTCCCTTTCCTTCCCAAAGGAAGAGGGAAATTCGGTACAAGCCGCACGCGTTTCGTTCCCAGTTCTTTGACATTCCCTTGCAATCATTAGCCAGGGGCCATTATTTCTGCTTGTCTGAGTACCCTTGATGTGTGTGAGAGGGGAAAAAACAAAACAAAAATAAAAAGGAATAAAGTGTCTAAAATGGTTTTGCAGCAAGAAAATTTGATGGTAGAATGTCTCCTCAAACTGTCCTTGTCCTGCTTTCTCCTTCCTGTAAAGTTCCCAGCTGCCCTTACTCTCTGATTTAAAACATCTCCGACTTTGTCCACTCTGCATCCCAACTAGATGGAAGAATAAGCTGCTGTTAAGTTGTATCTTCTCAGATTTTTGCAAGATCATAAAAAAAAAAGAAAAAAAAGAAAAAAAAAAAAGAGAAAATCTGCTGCTTTTTCTCCTTTTTTGTACATTTTGGAGCTCTCCCACAACAGCTACAGCAAAGATCACGCCTTGAAGAGAGAGCCTTTGGAATGGAGAACGAAAACTCATTACCAGTTCTACATTTGGAACAACAGGGGAAAAAAAACATCCAAAGGAAAGGCAAGTTCGTAAACATTTCGTAAACTTTCTCTGAGCCTGATTAGGAACCTGAAAGTGCCTGACTTTATTTAATATCTGCCCTGGGTTTCTGTAGCTGAGTTTATTTTTTGTTGGTAGTGGGAGGGGCTGGAGAGGTGGTTTCTGTTAGAAGCTGCTGTAAGCTTCCCCTGTCCCAAGGGAGCCAATGACACTTGGCCCCAGGAGGGACATC
>VWZG01010620.1:69855-81862 GCA_013396735.1 Grallaria varia
ACCCATGCTGGAGCAGGAGACCTGTGGACCAGTGGAAAGGCAGACCCACACTGGAGCAGGAGACCTGTGGACCTGTGGTGGAGCAAACCCACACTGAAGCGGGAGACCTGTGGACCTGTGGAGAGGCAGACCCATGCTGGAGCAGGTTTTACCTGAGTGAGAGCTGTGGCCCTCGGGACAGCAGATATGGAAGAGCTGCTGCCCGAGGGGTGGACTCATGTTGGAGAAGTCCATTAAAGACTGTCTCCCATGGGAGGGACCCCACGGAGCAGGGCATGGACTCAGTTGTGGTCCCCTGTAACCCGTGGTGAAGCAGGATGTCCCCCTGTAACCCATGGAGGCCCATTGGGGTGCAGGGACTCAACCTTTACTGCACCCCATGGAGGAGGGACCCCGAGGGGTGGGGAACTCACATCGCAAGCGGCAGCAACTGCAACCAACTGCAACCCCCATGGACAGAAGGAGGGGTGGAGGGAAAGTGTGTGTGTGTGTGGTGTGTGTTTTAAGACTGGTTTTTTCCTCACTCTTTAGCTCAGCTTTTATCCTGTTAGTAATAAATTTAGGTCTTATCTCACTTTGAGTCTGGTTTTGCCCATCAAGTTGGTGGGTGGATGACCCTTCTCCCTTCTGCCCAGTTGCAGGAAGGGATTTAATGAGTCCATGGAATCCGGTCAGGGTCAACCCACTACAATATCCTGCCAACTTCAATGTGTCTGTTACTCTTCTAAGCAACTGTCTGAGGCAGGATCCCCTTCTCTGCCCTTGGAAAACACGTGTTAACCCCATTGGTGGAACAGAAAGGAAGAGCTGAGGGGACAACTCTTCTGCCTTGACCTGTACAAACACCTGGAAGGCCGTTGACGCCTTTGGATTGGAGCCAAGCATGTTGAAAATGACCCATCTGGAGTTTTCCCGAGGGCTTCGGGAGACTTGATGGACTGAACCTTTGCCTAATGGTGGTAAATTGGTCTCTTTAAACCCGACAAAAATGATCAAAACAAGAAGTTAACACATTTTTTTTTGCCCCTGTGTTTTGCCGAGTGCAACGGGTGCGTGTGGAAGGGGCCGTGATGCAACAGGGCTCGTTTTCTTTTATGCCAGCTAATTCCTTTAATTATTTCTACTGACCCCAGTGGCTCTGGATGGGCTTTGAGGTCTCTTCCCCTGTGCAAACACCTGGAAGGCCATTGACGCCTTTGGATTGGAGCCAAAGCATAAAGAGTGTTGAAAACGACATATCTGGAGTTTTCCTGAGGGCTTCAGATGACTTGATGAACTGAACCTTTGCCTAATGGTGGTAAATCAGTGTCCTTAAACTGGACAGAAATGATCAAAACAAGAAGTTAACAGATATTTTTATTTTTCTTGCCGTTGTGTTTTGCCACGTGCAATGGGTGCATGTGGAACTGGGTGTGACGCAACAGGGCTCGTTTTCTTTTACGCCTTCTAATTCCTTTAATTATTTCTACTGACCACAGTGGCTCTGGGTGGGCTTTGAGGTCTCTTCCCAGCCCATTCTGGAATTCTGTGATTATTCTATGATTTAATGATGACTGTAAGTGTTGTAAGGATTTGTATCCACGCCCATGCCGGGGATGGAAGGGGGGCCTTCTCCGAAGGCTTTTCAGAAGCTTTTGATCCCTTTCCTAAGCATTGGTGTACCTACAATAAAGGCCCCAGGGAGCTGAGATGGTTTAGTTCTGGTGCCCCTGTGGTACCTGGAGCTCACCAGGCATCCCTCCCCTGGAGCACAGATTGAAACACATCTGAAGTTTTAAGCCAATTTTGTATTTCTCCAAAATATTTTCTGAGACTTTTAAGAGCTGGCAGTCTGATTCTGGGGGTACAATTTTTACTGCAGGGTGGTAGAACATCCTCAAGGCACAAACTTAGAGTTGTCTGCTCCAATGGCACCAAGGGAAGAATCATAAAATCATTTTATTTCACTTTTTTCCTTTTTAAATTGTTTTTTAAGGCAGAGCAGAGGTGAACTCCTTCCCCCATTTCCAGATTCCCTCCCTTCTCCTGTCTTTTAACTATTTTACTGACACAAACAGCGTCTGTACAATAAATCCCACCCAAAAATTTAATGAGAGAATGATACCTTGGGAATTTGTGGAGAAAACCTCAGAGTTGCTGGTATTTTACAATGGGCTGATTTTCCTTTTTTTTTTTTTTTTAATTTTTAGATTTTTAATTTAAGAGCTGAAAACCTCTTTCTTGATGACTCGCACAATGAAAACAGGATTGAAGAAATTGCCGAGAATATTTTCAGGTCAAGAATGATCCTCTTGTCCTGAGGTGGCGATAAAATGCACCTGCATTTAAGCAACATTAGCGGTGACAAAACCTGTGCTTAAGAAACTATGTTAATTTGAAAAATTAATGTGATCAGTAGCTAAGGAAATGATTTTTTGAAATTGTAGCTTCTCTCTATGCAACAGGGAGCTCGACAGTCCTGTCAGCTCTGTCAAACACTTGGGCTTAATTCAGGTTCCCGTGACATTCCTGGTATTTCTCGGGGTGCCACAACCACCTTCCCACTCCAGAAACAACAGCAAGAACACTCTGACAGGTTCCGATCATTCAAACACCAATAAATTCCAAATCAAGCTCACTGCCTGGAGTTTCCATTATTGATTTCACGCGTTGATTTATTAAATCCACCAAGAAATAATATCGTGGCTTTGCTGGGACCCATTTCCACCAAAATGATACATTGAACACGCAGTAATGCGAATAAAAATTAATTAATAAAAATCATTCCCAAAGTGCTCAAGTTCAAGAAAAGATGAGCACAGAAAAGAGGCCATTGCACCGTTTTTTTCTGGTGTATTTTCAGGTGCTTTGGTCTTGTCTTTATTTCCGTATGCCAGAGGGGTAATTACACAGTCCATGACTTCTTAAAAGCATTTCATCGCTAAATTCCAGGTGTTTCATCCCTGCCAAACCCACCTATCAATCCTATTTTCCCCTGCAAAGGGCTTTCCTACCGAGGTGAACACACGAGGAGGGGGAGTGGACATGCCCGTGTTTAATTATTCTTTATTTTGTCCTCACACCTGGGCTTAAACATTTGGCAGCTCCATTCTCTGAGAGGATCAAAACAAGGAGAAATCCCCCCCTTGCCTTTTAATTTCTCTTCCTTCCATGCACGGCAGAGTCTCACAGACAAAAACGGCCATTAATGGGTGAATATATCAATTATTTTATACCTTATGTAACGAATATTGAGCCATGGCTCAACTTAGAGATAACAGAGAATGTCATTAAAGAGTGGCACGCCAATGCAATGTCAATTTTGGGGGAATAAAAGCCACAAAAATACCAAAAGGATGTGGGCTTTTTTGGTATCTTTGCATCACTAGCTCAGAGACTTCACCACCTGTCCTAGTTACAGTGGCTGGGACCAGTTTATCACTCGGTGAATGGAACTGGAACTGCCTATTCCATACCCTCTCTGCCATTTATCATCAACTGTTAACGATGCATTGTTTGCAACAGCTGCCCAGGACACACCTGACACCTCAGGCTATGAACTGGGTGCATGGGAAAACAGAGATAAGAGGGTTCCCTGTCTTCACACCAATGATTCAGGTGTGATAACTTCCCTCTGGGAATCATTAACACCTTCACAGCCAACCTGAGGGCTCATGTCTGCTAATGGGCCATCAAGTAGACCAAAATATCCTGTGACTCACTGAGTAAATTGCCCATTGTGAAACCCCTCACCCTGGGGGAGGTACTGGGTGTTCCCATCTGAACCCAAGCATAGATAAGCTTGGGGTTTGGGGACTTGGGGCACTCACTCACTTGTCAGACTGAGAGGAGGACCAGAACCTCAACAGGACTGCAACTACCACTCTCAACCAGACTGCGACCACCAACCTTCTGGAAGGAAAACAGGTTTTCCCTTTCTTTTTGCTTTGGACTCAGGGGGACCACGTGGTGCTCAGCACAGGGGCTGGTGAGCACCATCCTGTTTGTGCCCCAGGGGGCTGGGTTGGACAACTTGGTTTTGAGGGCTGAAACCAATTGTCCTTTGTATCAGTGTGTCCATTGTTCTTTTTATTAAATTGTAGTTCTGACTTCTAAACTCTTTTGAGTTGGGTTCATTTCTCCTGCCGGTTCGCTTTGAAACCAGCACACCACCACTGGAAAAGAAAACAGAACTTGAGAGCATTTTTGTATTTCTTTTAAGTGATGGGAGCAAAACTGTAGCTTTGGAAATAGGAGCGTTAAAATCCCAAATCCAAACCTCACCATTGCTGGTATTTTGCAATGGATTGATTTTCCTTTTTTTTTTCTTTTTAATTTTTTCATTGAATTTCTGTCCAAAAGCTTCCGTTGCAAAAAATTTCCATGTTCTTTCCCACCGCGTAAGAACAAAGGTTTGGATTTAAAAATCGCTGCTGAAAATACCAATGTGGCCATAAATGCTGCAGAGAAAACCCAGTGTTCCCATAGACAAAGAAGTGTCTTTTCCCTGCTGCCACCCCACGCTCGGTGCCACCCCACACCCACTGCCACCCTGCACTCAGTGCCACCCCACACCCGCTGCCACCCCACACCCACTGCCACCCTGCACTCGGTGCCACCCCACACCTGGTGCCACCCCACACCTGGTGCCACCCCACACCTGGTGCCACCCCACACCTGGTGCCACCCCACACCTGGTGCCACCCCACACCTGGTGCCACCCCACACCTGGTGCCACCCCACACCTGGTGCCACCCCACACCTGGTGCCACCCCACACCTGGTGCCACCCCACACCTGGTGCCACCCCACACCTGGTGCCACCCCACACCTGGTGCCACCCCACACCTGGTGCCACCCCACACCTGGTGCCACCCCACACCTGGTGCCACCCCACACCTGGTGCCACCCCACACCTGGTGCCACCCCACACCTGGTGCCACCCCACACCTGGTGCCACCCCACACCTGGTGCCACCCCACACCTGGTGCCACCCCACACCTGGTGCCACCCCACACCTGGTGCCACCCCACACCTGGTGCCACCCCACACCTGGTGCCACCCCACACCTGGTGCCACCCCACACCTGGTGCCACCCCACACCTGGTGCCACCCCACACCTGGTGCCACCCCACACCTGGTGCCACCCCACACCTGGTGCCACCCCACACCTGGTGCCACCCCACACCTGGTGCCACCCCACACCTGGTGCCACCCCACACCTGGTGCCACCCCACACCTGGTGCCACCCCACACCCGGTGCCACCCCACACTTGGTGCCACTCCACACCCCGGGCCACCCCACTCCACGTGCCAACCCAAACCCGGTGCAAAACCACACCCGCTGCCACCCCAAACCTGGTCCCACCACACACCCGGTGCCACCCCACACTCGCTGCCAATCCACACTCGTTGCCACCACACACCAGTCTTATCCAGTTTGAAGGGCAGCAAGTGTATAATTATTGGATTTTTGACGGTGAAATAACCCACAGGCCTCCATAAATCCAAGTTATTCCAAGCCCCGAGGAAATTTGAGCTTATAATTTAAGATTAATTTATTTTTTAATCTCACAGTGTTTTCTACATTATGCACCTTTTTTACCCACTTGTGCCTCGCTGCAGAGCAGAAAAGTGTGACAACACACCGAGTGGATATGCAAATTAAAAATTAATGACAAGAATCCATTCTGGGCAAGGACTTCTGGTGGGTTAAGGCATTATTCCCAAAATCAGTCATAATCTTAAGGCATTATTTTGGGTTTATTTTTCACGCGGTTGAGGTTTTTTAGACAGACAGAGAAGGTCACCAAAGTATGTTTAGCCATGGTAAATGTTGACCTAACAACGTCATTAAATCACGTTGGGTTTGTTTCTTTGCTATCGCTCGTTAATTCTGCTATTATTGAACACACCTTTAGTAAATTCTGCTATTATTGAACACTCCTTTAATAAATTCTGCTCTTCTCTGCCTCCGGTTTTCCAGCTCTAAGCTGGTCCTGCTGCTTTGCCATCCAAACAGATATTCCTGCTGAGAATGATAAAACAGGGGATTATGTTCCTGCCACTGGCTATTTTGGAATTTTCTTTAACAAGCAGGCAACACAAGGAGAAAAGAAATCCCTTCTTTCTTTGCCGAGTAGTTTATTTTCTTTTCAACAGGAAGTCAGCCAATATTTTATCGTCAAGTGACGTGTTTTGTGAGGGAGCATTCACGAGATCATGAGAAAAACACCCAAAAAACCCCTTTCTGTGCTGCACAGCACGTTCCGTAGCAACAGACTTTGATCAAAAAACCAATTAATTAAACCCCGCATCATCAGGTAATTTGACAGATTCCCAGCAATAAAGATCCAGCAAGACCCAAATTCTCCCATTGCCTCAAGAAGTCACCAGTTCAGAGCGCGGAGTTTCAAGGACACTTCCAGCACTGGCAATTCCACGATCTTACTCCTTCTTTTCCTTGTCTTTCCCATAAGGAAGACAAAGAACAATCTTTTGGGTGTCGTGGCACAGGATTGACAATCACGGTCTTTGTCAGAGGGATTGATGCTGGAGCTGCATTTCAAAATGAGTATATTGCAAGCGGGCAAGCTCAGGATCTGCCTTCAGAAACTGCTTAAAAATGATCACATAAATATATAGATATTTCTATTACTAAATGAGCCTCTTGGTGCCTGACAATAGAGGAAAATCCCCTTTTTTCCTTTTTTTTTCCCTCAAAACACTTGACCTTTTGCTTTGGAACTTCTGAAACTGAACCAAAGGGTAACGAACATTTTGTTTTTTCCATAAAGCAGGAAAAATACAACCAAACGACCTTGCGATTTCCCCAGTGCCAGCCCAACCTAACCCTTTGCAAAATGCTGCTCTGAAGTGAGTCCAACAGATTGTGAAAATCCGTGACGCTCCCCATCGTTCCAGTTCCACTCCCCATCGTTCCAGTTCCACTCCCATAATCAAAATGGCCATGGCACCAGAAGGTTGGTCCAGATGAGGGCGAAATAACAGCAAAAAACCAACAACAAGAAAAAAAAAAGAATAAACAACCACATCCATTTCACTTTCAGGCTCCAAGAGCTCTCCCAGCAGCCGAACCTTGTCCCGTTCGCGGCACTATTTCTACATTACAACAGTCTCATTAAAGCAGCAGTTTGGCAGACCTTAAATAAGCCCTTTTACTGAAAATATAAGGATTAATTCTATTTACCATTACTTTCGATATTCCTCGTTAAAGAGACGCCCGTTTCTGACATTTATAAATGTGTGTACACTACGTATTAATTCAAATTAAGCCCTGCAGTGAACGATGTTAAGGCCCTCAAATTAAGCTATTTAATTCCTCTCCTTGTCTAATTGCTGGGACTATTATTTAATGTCTCTTGTTTTCATCTCTATTAATCTGTTTGCTCTATTGAATTGCATTCGGGTTTCCCACTCAGAAGTTGCACCAATCAGAGGGAAAGGGAAGGTTTTAAAGAAAGGTGAGATGAATTTAAGTAGAAGAAGAATTTCTGTGCCCCGGGAAAGCTCTCAAAATGTTCTCTCTCTCTGTGTTACCTGCCCAGGTGTGCTGGTTTAAAAGTAAACCAACAGGAGAAATGAATCCAACTCAAAAGAGTTTAGAAGTCAGAACTACAATTTAATAAAAAGATTACGATACATACACTGATACAAAGGAAAATTGGTTTCAGACCTCAAAACCCAGTTGTCCAACCCAGCCCCCTGGGGCACAAACAGGATGGTGCTCACCAGCCCCTCTGCTGAGCACCACGTGGTCCCCCTGAGTCCAAAGCAAAAAGAAAAGGAAAACCTGTTTTCCTTCCAGAAGGTTGGTGGTCACAGTCTGGTTGAGAGTGGCAGTTGCAGTCCTGTTGAGGTTCTGGTCCTCCTCTCAGTCTGACGAGTGAGTGAGTGCCCCAAGTCCCCAAACCCCAAGCTTATCTATGCTTGGGTTCAGGTGGGAACACCCAGTACCTCCCCCAGGGTGAGGGGTTTCACAATGGGCAATTTACTCAGTGAGTCACAGGATATTTTGGTCTACTTGATGGCCCATTAGCAGACATGAGCCCTCAGGTTGGGTGTGAAGGTGTTAATGATTCCCAGAGGGGAGTTCTCACACCTGAATCGTTGGTGTGAATACAGGGAACCCTCTTATCTCTGTTTTCTCATGCACGCCGTTCATAGCCTGAGGTGTCAGGTGTGTCCTGGGCAGCTGTTGCAAACAAATGCATCGTTAACAGTTGATGATAAATGGCAGAGAGGGTATGGAATACACAGTTCCAGTTCCATTCACACAGTGTTAAACTGGTCCCAGCCACTATAACTGGGACAACAGATCATTCTCTTTGTGAATTGTTGCTTACATTCATCATGGAGGGAATTTTTATTCCTTTATTTCCCCCCCTCCAGAAGGAAAGAAGCAGAAGAGAAAGGTTATGTGGGATAAAGACGTGGTTCCCATTCATTACTAAGACTTTCCAAGTGAAGGGTAGTTGCTGTAAGTGCTGTAAAAGTTGCTCCAAATGTTATAAAGCTAAAATTGCAATTCTTTTTAAAATAAAAATTAGCCAGGGAAGCAATAATTAAATAAATTAAGATTTGTTTTGCTAGAATACCAGTGACAGCAGGGCGGCCTGCAAGGAGTGATTTCAACATTCCTTTGAGGGTGTCACGCCAGGATGGGTTTGGATTCATTCTGCTCCTGTTACAGCTGCACAATAAGGGGGTAAAATAATCGTATCATTCCGGCAGATGAGGTCTGGATCCTTGGAACGAGCCGGGCAATATTTCCTGTGTTCCCTTCACACCAATAATTGGGTGCAGAGCCATTTTTTCCCATCGGCTCGGAGTTTTCCCCCGTGACATCGGTCAGGAGGGACACGTGGTGTGAAGGACAGCGGAAACGACGCCGATCCCTGCTGGGAATTCCAATGGGATGGGGGTGAGACTTCCTTAGGAGAAACCTGCTGGAACGCTGCCCTGAAGTTGTGTTTCCACGTTCTGCCAGTTACTGTCGTTATTCGACCTGCACGAACTCATAAAATCCCAGTTTGGGTTGGAAAGGACCTCAAAGCTCATCCGGTCCCACCCACTCCCACCTTCCACCCAGACCACGTTGCTCAGGGCCTGAATTAGGGGCCTTAAAGTAGGGAGCATAGAAAGGGAGGGAAAAATAAAACTTTTTTGTTGGTAGGGTTTTCTTTTCTCTTAAATCCCCACTGTGCCCCAGGGCTGCACATGCTTGGCCGCTCCTCCACCAGCCGCTGGTGTTCGTGGGCATCTTGGGCAATATCCCACCTGGACATCTCAGCCGCCAAAGGGAATGTTTTATGGATGCTCTGGAATAATTTCTAGATGCTCCAGTGTATTAAGGAGGGGATTGTCCCTCTCTGCTCTCACCTCGAGTCCTGGGGGATGCTTGGGGTGACACAGCGTAAGAAGGATCTAAAGCTGTTGAAGGGACACGGAGTTGGGGAAGGGTCTGGAAGGTCCACATGAGATGCAGCAGAAGGCATTTGGTGTGTTCAACTGGAGGGGAGACTCCTGGGGGGCTGCAGCTCCATCTCTGCTCGGTGTGAGCAGGGACAGCAACCAGGGAAGGACTGGGGCTGTCAGGTCAAGGGCAGGTAGGATTTCAGAACAAGGTTCTTCCTCCAGAGGGTGGTGGGCACTGACCAGGCTCCCCAGGGCAGTGGGCACGGCCCTGAGGCTTCCAGAGCTCCAGGAGCCTTTGGATGATCCTCTAGGGTACAGGATGTGACTCTTGGGGATGGTCCTGTGCAGGCTCAGGGGTTGGACTGGATGGTCCTTGTGGGTCCCTTCCCACTCAGGACATTCCATGTGATATTTCCCTTTCTTTCAGCAGCTGAGCACCAACTGGGGCATCCTCACGACCATCTGGGCACCACACCAGGACTTGCTTTTCCTCCCTGAGCACCCAAAAATATCCAGGTGACCTTGGCTGTGTTTTAAAGAGGTGGTTTGAGCTCTGGTTTCTCAGCCATCGTAGCTGTAGGTTAATCTTGCCCCCAAAATCAATCTCTTTACAAGTTAAGATTATATTTACATGCCAAAGCTTTTAGTTTTAGGATCTCAGAGCTTCACTCATCGAGGTCCAAAGAGCAATTCCCATTTCTAAACTTTTCCCCACCCATTTCCTCGTTGCTCCCTGAATTTTCCTCTGTTGTCCTTGATAAGACAGAAGATGGGGGCTCCGGTGATCCCTAATCTGAAAGACTAATTGTTTCATGGGGTTTTTGTTTTGTTTAGTTCTTTTTTTCCCCTCTCCTATAAATCCTTGGCTCGAGTCAGCACGATCATAGCAATGACAAACGTGGTCCACTGCAAACTAGAGTGTGTTGTGCTTTAAACCAAAAATGGCTTGAACCGGAGCTGGAAAGGGGCTGAATGTCTGTGAACTGGAGCTGCCCTCGTTTCTTCAGACCCAGTTAATTCATTTCAGCAGCGCTCAGGCACCGTCTGAGTTTATCGGAGTGACAGAGAAAGGCTTTATTACTGTTGACTTCAGTTAAGAGAAGGCACAATGAGATCCTTTCAATTACTCGACTGTGTTTGGACAGCTAATATCTCAAAAAGTCTATTATCTGTATTGACTACAACACTACACAATGTTATAAAATTAATTATCTTCTTCGTAGCTTAACAATGATTGCCTCATTTAGAAATATAATTACCTATCACTGTGGTTTTCAGCCAGGAGGGTTTTTTTTTTAAACAGTGTGTAATAACCTGGTTTGCCGGGTTTCATTTAAATCCTTTGCCTCTTTCTTCTCCTCCTTGTGAAAGTTTGATTTTTTTTTTCTTTTCTTTTGCAATACTCGGGTTTTATTCCAGGTATTTATTGTCATTATTCGTAAAGGACAGATTGCCTGGCTAATAAGAAAAGGAACCACCAAACGACAGCGTGTTTTGGGGTGCTCTGTGATAAACTGGGATAATGGGAGCAGTGTCCTCTTCCTTAAGATTTAAAAGAAGGACAAAAGTCACGGTCAAAAATTATGATCCCTCTCCTTTAAGGGTCATTCAAGGTGACAGAGATAATGAAATTAAAAACGCCAGTCCATGGTTTTCCGAGCAAACCCTTTCAAGGTTTTCTCTTCTGATTTCCAATTGGTTTTGAGAAGCACAACTATTACTCCCACGGACACATCAAAACCAAAACCCACCAGGTTTATCCCAATATAAACCATAATTTGCATGCCCAATAACAAATCACTGTTAAAGAACTGCTCAACATTGCCAAAGTTTATGTCAAATTATTCAAATCGAGGCAATCCTGCCCAGGTTTCCCCACCCACCCAGGGAAACAAAGAGTAGAGAAATATTGAAGAGAGGCAGAAAACACATTTTGTCACCATTATCTTTCCCGCAGACACAAGTCTTTCTCCTGATTGTATCAGAGACCATCGTTCTCCAGAGCTATTAATCTGGCAAGTGTATTGACACCATGTGATTGGGAAAGATGCCATTTATTTATTTCCTCCTGCCTCGTAACTCGCAGAGAAAAGAATTACTGGGGCTGCCCCAAGCCTTGGGAACACGATAAGAAGAGAGGAAAATGATGAAGTGTGATAATTTAAGCACAAACAGATCCGACCCTGACACTCAGTACATTGTTTTTGCTTTAAAAATGCAGGGTGAGGTTTTTTTTGGTTTTATCTTATAATTTTTATTTGTGTGTTTGGGTTGAAGTCAACTGAGTAGCCGAGATGCCGCTTTGTTTCAAAACCTTTCTTTAAGGAAAAACACCACTAAAATCAGGTGAATCAGTAAAACACACACGAGTGCAACTCTCGTGAGGCTTGTCATAGTTATAGTGACTGGGACCAGTTTATCACTGTGTGAATGGAACTGGAACTGTGTATTCCATACCCTCTCTGCCATTTATCATCAACTGTTAATGATGCATTGTTTGCAACAGCTGCCCAGGACACACCTGACACCTCAGGCTATGAACTGGGTGCATGAGAAAACAGAGATAAGAGGGTTCCCTGTCTTCACACCAA
>VWZG01010620.1:82310-92676 GCA_013396735.1 Grallaria varia
TATAGTATACATACATAAAATGTATAAATGTATAAATACATAAAATGATTAAACCAGACTTTGAGCTTTGGGAGTGTTCAGTTCAAGCCTTTATGGGTTTATGCTCCACACTCCACAAAGTATCCAATGGGAAAACATCTTTCGCGAGCTCCACGCAAGGCAAGGGGGAAAAGTAATTAATTTAATCCTGGAGCAATGTTTTCAAAGGGCGTGTGGAAATTGCCAGTCAGGAAGGGGTTTGGCTCACACAATTCCATTTCATTTTGCTTTTGTGGGGTGCGGGTCTGGGATGGCATTCCAAATGCTGCATTGTCGGGAGGAAATAAAGATACTTGCACTGCTTAACCTTTGATCTGCTAGTATATAACATTTTAACATGTGATAGACCTTGAGCTTGAGACCAATTACAGGTGACCCTGCTAATAACCCTAACGATAATATCTATTAAAAAGTAGAAATACAAAAGAGTTGTGGGCTTGTTGTTGTTGGGAGGTGATTTTTTGTGGGTTTTTGTTCTTGTTGGTTTGGGGTGGGGTTTTTTTTCTGTACTTCCTGTAGTTCAAGCAATTAAGTAAACAAAAAGCAGACTAATGGTTGGTTGGACCCACTTTACCTCTGATTTCTTTTGTGCCCAGGTTTAGAAAAGAAGGTGAGTGGTTTAGACAACATTCAGCGAGCACCAGGAAAAAAATTCCAGGAGTGAAAGTGAAACGAGACTAAGGCCCAAAAAGAGTCAACTGAGGTACCTTGTTCTAGTCTACCTGTGCTGCCCAAAGATTAAAACAACTCATTCTGTTCTGGTTACTGGACCAAAGACATCTAAAAGTTAGAAGACTAGAAGTAGGCCGTAAATCAAGACTTAGGTAGACATCTCAATAGGCAAAAAGGGCCTGAAGCCAAGGGGGTTTGCAAGCTTCAGTTAGCAGGTCACTAACAATGGAAATTAGAAGGGTCATGGCGAAGAAGAAGGACCAAAGACCCTCGAGATGAGGCCGAAGGCTGGACCTCCCACCGGATGTAGCCCCAAAAAGCCTTGCCAAAAGATGATGACAGAAGATTCCGCCCCAGGCCCCACCTTAGCTCCACCTGTTATGAATATGATGATTAGATGTTATAATTGTATGAATATGCATGTTAAGATGATGTAATCATGTGTGTAGACTGTATAAATGCCTTTGCTTTCACTGATGCCGTTGGGCAAGTTTGTCCAGTGCCAACTGGCTTTGCCTCCAGTGCTGTCAATAAATACCTTGCTGCTAAAAAGATCCCAAATTCTCTTGGCAGTTTCTTTCACATCGAGGTTTTTTGGAATCAAAAGTCTTGGAAGGTTCCTGGCAACAGCCCCAACATGTGGAGGTGTCACAGCCGTGCCAGCAGTGGAAGGATTTGCTTAATGACAATTTTCCCCGGGTACCCGATAACGTCACCTGCGATTTCTGCCTCAGATTACCCATCCATTAGCACTAATTTCCTTTTTTTTAATTGGCCTGGATTGCACCCGCCACATCCCGGCTCCCCAGCAAAAGAAGGAAAAAGTGGATATCCAGGGGGGGATTCGATCTTAATACAAGACAAGGAAGGGCAAGAACAGCAACAATTAATGCTTAAGAGACGAGAATAATGTGCAGCGGCGCGAAGGGACGAGGAAAGAGAGAACGGGGACCTGGGGAGCGACTAATGAACAAGATTAATTAGCCACAGCAGAAAGACCTAAAGCTCCAGCGAATTCGGGATGAAGTTTTAACTCTGTCGACTTTCGTGGGTCCTGGGAACGGCCCGATGAGGCCAAGAGGAGAAAATCCGGCAGCCGGGCTCCGTTCATCCAGGTTTGCTTTCCAAATGGTGCCAAAAATAATGTGTTCCGAAGGTCAAGTTGAGCGAACCAGCCGGAGGGCAGAGGGACATGGGAGGATGTTCCACATCACCTTGGACTGGGCTCTGAGCAACCAGGTTGACATAAAGTTGTCCCTGCCTGTGGACTCGGTGACTTTAAAGGTCCCTCCCAACCAAAACCATGCAAGGAGAGACGGACTCCACGTGCCTTTTGGCCTTGACTATTCCATGTGGTGCTCCTGTTGTTGGTTTGGGTTTGGGGATGGCAGGGGAGGGATAGAAAGGAAATAATTAACGAGTCAGATGGAAAGAGCAGTAAATCTTATTCAGGTGAGGCATCAGAGGCTTCTTCCCCATTTTACTCCATTACTGACCTTCATATTCAAATGGCCAGTTTTCTTTTGCTTTACAGGGAAAGGCCAGAGTTATTTGGATTTATTTGGAGCAAAACAGATTGAACTTCAAGAGTGAAACTTGGTTAGAGACTTCTCAGTCTTGTTCACGTGTCCAAATCATTTCCTTTTCTCCCTGTTTTCCAGAATGGTTGGACTCCCCTTTGCTCAGATCGCTCTATAAGTCTGAGAGAACATATGTTTTTATATCTATAAATATATATAAATTCCTTGCAGTGTCTTCCTGGGGAGTTCTGCTTCCCAAACCTGCAGCATCCTGGCAGCTGGAGGAGCACACGAGTCCACAGCTCCCAGATGTTGGGATTCCAGGGAAATAGTGTCCTGCAGACAGCACAGGATAATTTGTAAGGTTTGCATCTCACCCGGGGCTCTGGGAGTTGCAGAAGTGGGAAAATAGGAAAGTTTCTGCCAGTTGGGTTTCTAAGGATGGCCTTGATTTGATATAAATGGATGGACGGACGGATGGACGGACGGACGGATGGACGGATGGATAGATAGATGGACGGATGGATAGATAGATGGATGGATGGATAGATGGATGGATGGATGGATGGATGGATGGATGGATGGATAGATAGATAGATCGATAGATCAATAGATGATGGATAGATAGATGGATAGATATAGGGATGGATGGATGGATGGATGGATGGATGGATGGATGGATGGATGGATGGATGGATAGACAGAGAAATAGATTAAAATAAATAAATAGATAAAAATAAATAAATAAAAATAAATAAATGTATTAATATATAAATGAATGAATAAATAATTATTTTGCCTGGAAAGTAACACTAAAACTGAAGAATTAATTCTAGAAAGTGTGGACGTTTGTTTTTACTGTTTCAAACTACTTGAACCTGGCAAAACACACATTTCAGGTTCCCACTCCCTGGGCTCTGGGGCCTCCCTTATTTCCTTGGGATGGTTACAACAACCACGAGGGCGTGTTCCGTGAGTCGGTGGAAATCAGTGTTATTTTCCCCTCCAGAGTGACATTTCCATCAGGTCAGCGAACTGATCTGCCTCAGTGGGCCCAGGCAGGTGTGCAGAGCAGCGGGAAGGGTTGGCTGCAGGCAGAAGGCAGGAGGATTGCCCCAATTTCGGGGCATTTTCCACTCTTTTACGCTGATTGCGCCCGTGGCGCTTATTCCTTATTGCTTCCCCCCTCCTGCCCCCTTTCCCTGGGTGCCTGCAATGGTTTATTCCATTCCAGGTTTGTTTGTAAGAGAAATAAACTTATTTAATGAAGGTATTCCAAATAAAGCTGCTCAGAGAGGAGCTGGGTAAGTGTACATTGGAATTTTTCCCTTTTATTCCAAATAAAGCTGCTCAGAGAGGAGCTGTCTAAGTGTACATTGGAATTTTTCTCTTATTCCAAATAAAGCTGCTCAGAGAGGAGCTGTCTAAGTGTACATTGGAATTTTTCCCTTTTATTCCAAATAAAGCTGCTCAGAGAGGAGCTGGGTAAGTGCACATTGGAATTTTTCTCTTTCCAGTTATATAATATCTGTGCTACATTGCTCTTCCCTCCACCTTGCAACAGATTGTCTATTACAGAGGCAAAATTTAATAAGGCCACGCTCATTAACATCATGGCATAATTTCCTGACTTCCAGACAGGAGGTATTTTGAATGTTAAGCTGCGTTTGCTACGTTCTCATAGGATGTAAAGTACCAAACGGGGCTCTGTTAACATCACTTGCTTGAAAGGTTTTTTCCAGTATTCCCGTTGAGTCAGGATGGGGCCAAAATGGATTGGAAGGGGAAAAATTGGGAGCTCTTTGATGCAGCTCAATGGCAGATCTGTTGGTAGAGTTGGGAGCTGCCCGTGGGAAAATCCTCCTGGAAAGGGCGGTCAGAGATTGGAAGGGGCTGCCCAGGGAGGTTTGGAGTGTCCAGCCCTGGAGGTGCCCGAGGTTGTGGCACTCGGTGACAAGGTGGGCACCAAGCACAGGGTGGGCTCCGTGGGCTGGGAGGGTTTTTCCACCCTAAATCATTCCACGATTCTATATCCGCGTATTTCCTGTGAGCCTGAGGTGTAAAACGGGCTCTTTAAATGACCTGTAAAAAAGATGTAGGAAAATCCTCCCCCTCAGAGGGGACAATGCCCAGGATGTGAGCCCTACCTGGGGCTGGCACTGAGCTACAGCCAACTGGAGATTGCTCTTGGTCAATGCCATGTGATATTGGAATTCCTTTCCCCACCTCCGGAGGGTTCCACCTTTGGTGCAATGACTGGTAATGTGAGAAGCAGAGCAGAGGATGGTGTTAAAAATCAAAGAGGCGCCCGAATTACCCCCCTGAACTAAACACTTGCCTTTCTGCACCTGGAATCGTTTGGAAATACCCTGAAAAACAAGGAAAACTTTAGATCTGGCCCTGCTTTAGTTACAGCGACAACAGAACCCGCTCTGGGGGCGTCGGCCTAAAATCAGTGAGAAAACTTTGTGAGCCGCTGCTTTTTTTAATATAAGGATTTCTTCCCCTTTTAGCTGCGCTTTTAGAGACACTTTTCAATCAAAAGTCCGTGCCAGAGATTAGAGACCAATGAAAGCCTCAACAGTTGTAAAGGGCAGTCAAATGTGATCGTTATTTTAGGGACAGTTTGGGGATTTGCAGCTCCAGGGACCTCAGCTGGAATGGAACAGGCAATGGAACAACCCTCGGAGGACTTGGAATAATTCCTCCCTGTTGGTCACACGTGATTTCTGACTCTGTAACACCCTAAATAAGCGATTAAATAATGACTGCTTTGTAATTTATTCTTTTCCTTTCCTTTCTTTTATTTTCCTTTTTCCCTTTCCCCCCCCTTTTCCCCCCCTTTCCCTCCCTTTTTCCCCCTTTTTCCCCCTTTTTCCCCTTTTTCCCCCTTTTTCCCCCTTTTTCCCTTTTATTCCCTTTTTTCCCCTTTTGTTCCCTTTTGTTCCCCTTTTTTCTCCATTTTGTTCCCTTTTGTTCCCTTTTCCCCCTTTTTTTCTCTTTTCCCCCCTTTTTCCCCTCTTTTCCCCCCCTTTTCCCCGNTCCCCCTTTTTTCCCTCTTTTTCCTTTCTTTTCTCTTTTCTTTTCAGCCATGGAATTCCTTACAAATAAATTACTCTGCGGGACTTGCAGCAAAACCCTGTGACTTTTTCTTTTTCTTTTTTAAAGCTGTTGAAACTGCTCATCACAAATCATGAAATTAAAACCAAATAACTGAGTCAAAAAATTCCCAAATCCAGACCCATTCTGAATAATAATAAAAAAACCCCAAACCTGACACTTCTGCTTTGAAAACTTGTGGGGTTTTTCCTTTTTTCTTCAACTGTGGAATTTCTACAGTTTCCGTTTCGCCATTTGGGGTATTTGGAGCACAGAAAGCCCAAGATGTGCGGTGAAGGGAGGATGAAGAAGTGACCCCTCCAGTTTGGGGGAGGAGAGGTGGCAGTTCCACCTTCTCAGTCACGTCCAACGGGATCAGGTCCCACGACAAGAGCTTTAGAAATACTTCGCCCCTGACCTAAAATATCTGGATTATTTTTAGCATTCGCACCGTGGTCAAAGCCCAGAAAAGAAAAAAAAAGGCCTGAGTTGTAAATGAAGATGAGAAAGAAACAACGAGGAGAATTCCAAAAGAAAACTAATCAGAGGAATGGTCGGAAGTGAAAATTAAAAGACACGAGGAGGGCGCAGGTATTAAATCATTTTGCTGAAATAATTCCTTGCATTGGCCAAGAATGGTAAAGCTTTTGATAAATTATTGGACGCTGCCCCTCCCTGATTTATGTCCCTTTCAGACTCAGGAAATGCAGCAAACCTCAGTGAAGCTGTTGGTGCGACGTCATGTTCCTAAATTTTTGGTGGGATGGAGGTGATGGAGAACGACGCAACAATGTTGAGATGGGCTCAAAAAGAGCCAAGAAACACCTTAGTGACCATGATGTGAAACAATGTCCTGCCATTAGAATTTTCCAAGCACAGCCCTGGGACTGCCAAGGAAGTTTTCTGGGACAGCAGGTCCCAAGGCTGTCCCTTCCAGCGTCGTGCAGGAAATCTGTGGGACCAAGAGGTTGTTTCTCTGGTGTCTCAGGCACTGGTGGGGGATCTCCAGAGCCACCCGAGGCTGAGGTGGAGAACCCCATGGGACAGACATGCCCAGTTGTCCCTTCTGGGCAGGTGGAGGCCAATTAACCACCAGTGGCCACCATTCCCACAGAGCCATAAAGACCTCTGAGATCATCAAATCCACAGGAACGGGTCTGGCTTGACAAGCATGGAATAGGCAGTGAGGAAAACATTCCCAAGGGTCACCATTTGTGTTCCCATGGTGGTGGACACTACAAAGAGGTAGGAAGTTTGGGGATGTCCTTTGTCGGGGGTGGGTTTTTGCCTTTCTGTTTTCCCCACCTTCAGCTGACCGTGTCCACTCCTCCCACCTTCAGCTGGTCCACTCCCCCCACCTTCAGCTGACCGTGTCCACTCCCCCCACCTTCAGCTGACCGTGTCCACCCCCATCCTCAGCCCTTTTATTTCCCAGCTCTGGGAACGTGTTCCCTGAAAACCCGTTGCTGGGGCCTCATTGCCTTTCCAGAGCCCTGTCTCACATTTATCAGTGCAATAAACCAGCTGCAAGCTGCCTCCGCGGAGATTTGTTTGTTTGTTTGTTTGTTTGTTTGTTTGTTTGTTTGTTCATTTGCAGGGTTATTTCACAAACACGCCAGGTGATTTATGTAGGAGGTTTTCCTATCGGGTTCACCTGACAGAACGCTGCGGAAATAATTCCCCATTTGTTTCCGTTTACGTGCACTTTTCAGCACATCCTGACGGCAGAAGACCGCTAACGAACAGGAGATGAATTATCTCAATCCTCGCTGTCATTTATAGAAATGGGTTTTTCCCCCTTTCATATTTCAACTCAGTCATATCATTCTCTGCTGAATTATTACAAGACAGGGGGGAAAAAAAGCCTTTTTTAGGAGTAGCAGCGAGATCCAGGTTGGGTTTTTGGGGTTTTTTTCCTCCCAGGGACACCAAACATCTGGTTTCAAAGGTAACGGCAACAGCAATTATTTGCATCGTGACCCGAGCTCAATTAATAGCTCCTGTTATTATCGCTCAGCCTCCTGACCCATCCCCAGTGACGAAATGACGTCATTTGTCCCCACGACACCAAACTTTAGGAAGCGCTCGTGACCTGATGCAGAGAGGGAAAACCGGCTGCGACGTCGGCTCTCGCGTTTGTTTGCCACGTGTAAATGAACCGTGTGGGTTGAATCCAATTAAGTGGTGGGGAAAAAAGCCAATATTTAGCTGGGGTTTCTCCACAAGCCAAGGGCACGATCCTAATAAATTGCCCCATTAGACTGTCGGCTGCTGGGGGGGCAACTGGTCTGCAGAGGGAAATTGGTGCCTCAGCAGAACTGAGGTGAGAAGGAGGCGAGATGTTCCTCTGCTTTTGTGAACGTCATCGAACATCAGGAGGGTGCGGTGAGATGGGATATTGGGAAGGAAGTCCTGGCTGGGAGGACGGGGATGGACTGGAATGGGTTTCCCAGAGAAGCTGTGGCTGCCCCTGGAGCGCTGGAAGTGTCCAAGGGCAGGTTGGACGGGGCTTGGAGCAACCTGGCCTGGTGGAAGGTGCCCATGGTAGGTGGTGGCACTGGGTGGACTTTGAGGTCCCTCCCAAGCCAAACCATTCTTTCAGGTCCATCAAGAGGCTCCTTTGGGTGTTACAACAGTCACAAAAAGCAACCCCAGTCGTCTCCACTCCACGAAATAACGTCTGTATGAAACTTCAGAGCTCCTCCTTTGCAGCGGGAAGGGTGGAAAGGAAGCTGGAAAATCGACGGGCTGACAACTGACCGGTGACATTTGTGACCATACCAGGGGTGGTGTGTGGCAATTGATTCATCCAGAGCTCCTGGGGTGGGATAATCCCTGTAATGCCTGTTAGGAACTGGTGGAATGGTCTCAAGGAACTGGTGTAATGGTCTCAAGGAACTGGTGTAACAGTTTCAAGGAACTGGTGTAATGGTTTCAAGGAACTGGTGTAATGGTTTCAAAAACTGGTGTAATGGTCTCAAGGAACTGGTGTAATGGTCTCAAGGAACTGGTGGAATGGTCTCAAGGAACTGGTGGAATGGTTTCAAGGAACTGGTTTCAAGGAACTGGTGTAATGGTTTCCATGAACTGGTGTAATGGTTTCAAGGAACAGGTGTAAAAGATTCAAGGAACTGGTGTAACAGTTTCAAGGAAGTTGTCCCCTTCATAGGTTGAGTGACCTCCTGTGATGGGTCACCCATTCTGAACACTGGGAAGTTCCACCTGAAGTTGTCACCTTCATAAATTGACCTCCTGCGATGGGTCACCCATTCTGAACGTTGGGAAGCGATACCTGAAGTTGTCACCTTTGTAGATTGAGTGACTTCCTGTGATGGGTCACCCATTCTGAACGTTGGGAAGTTCCACCTGAAGTTGTCACCTCCACAGATTGAGTGATCTCCTGAGACCCATTCTGAATGTTGGGAAGTTCCACCTGAAGTTGTCACCTTCACAGATTGAGTGACCTCCTGAGATGGGAAACAGGTATGAAATGGAGAAACGTCTCCTACAACCCACTGATCTTCAGGCCAAGAGCCACAAGGATTTTCTGACCCTAAAGCAGGAGATCAAACTCTTCTGTGGACCTTCGTGGGGGAAATAAATCAGCAATTATGGATAAAAACCCTAAAAAAACCCCAAAAAAACCCCACCAAACCCAACCCCCACCCCAAAACTTGGTATCTTCTTCCATGAGCTGGAGCAACCTTGATCTTCAACTCCTTACAAAGGAATCCAGGTGGAGTTTGGGGCTCTCTGACGTTTGCAGGAGCAATTTGCGTTTCCAAAGGTCCTGCCGTGAACACGGGTTGAGGTCCCCAAAGTCTCCCAAGAAGTTGATTAACTTGAGGAATATTTTGTTAATAATTAGCGGCGCTGACTCCAGGGTGACATCACGTGGGGGGGGGGGACGAAACTCCTCCCGTCGCTCGCTGGATTCCGGACTTCGAAATCACTTTCTTCGTTTTAAATTGCAATTAATTAAGTGATGGGACATTTACGTTGGAGTTCACGGGAGGGTAAAGGAACCGCCTGGATGATGGTGAAGACCACCACGGAAACGGGCTTGGTTCTTCCCTGAGCTCTGTGGAGCCCCAAGAGTGGACAAGCAACGGAAGTCTTTTGACGTCATCGACACACCAGGGATGGAAATCCGTCTTCGACCCCATGAATCCTGGAATTCTTGAGATTGGAAGACACCCCAAGGTTCATCAAGTCCAACTTTTGCCCAAGGCCACCGAACCGTATTGACAAGGGCCACGTCTGCTCATTCTTTGAACACTTTCGGTGATGGTGACTCCAGGACCAAACCTTCTGTTCCTTCTCCGAGGTCACCATCCGCATGTAAGTCAAGAAACGTCGCATGGACCTGGGGTGGCTTCATGGAACAGCTTCTCTATGGAATGGGGTGGACATTTGAAAAAGCAAAACCAAAGACAGGCCAACCAAAGTTGACCTCCAACTGAAGTTGACCACCAACCAAAGTTGACCTCCAACCAAAGTTGACCGCCAACCAAAGTTGACCTCCAACCAAAGTTGACCGCCAACCAAAGTTGACCTCCAACCAGCCTGACTGAGCCCAAAGTCCTTCCACACAGGAGAATGTACCCAGCGGGGGGACACGGGTGGGAGAAGCTGGAACTCAGAACGTTCTCCACACCACCCCTTCTCATTTGGGGCAGTAGCAGAAGGTTCTTCAGAGCCTCTCCTGCTCCACTCAGGGGGATTGGCGTGGATGGACATCTCCCAACGTTGGGACAGCGTTCGAGCGCTCGCGCGGCGGCGAAAAAGGACGTTCCTCCTGCCCGAGGAAGTCCTCGTGCTGCAGCTTCTCTGGGTGGCCTCTTCTCCTGGCCCTGTGGAAAACTGAGGACAGCCTGGCTCTGTCCCCACTGGTGTCTCCAGGAGCTGGCTGAGAACATCTCCCAGACCTGCTGCTGCTGAACCTTCTCTCCAAGGTGAACTTCTCCTCCCAGCCTGTGCCCTGCTTCTCTGGGTGGCCTTTCAGAGCCCCACGATGGGTCAGAGATCCACCTTCA
>VWZG01010624.1:0-13212 GCA_013396735.1 Grallaria varia
AGCCAACCCAAACTTACACATGCTGCCATCAGGTTACTTTCCTTGCTGGAGGCGGGGCAGGAAGACCTTGCCCACTTGGGAAGGATAACCCATTAGTTCAGGTGAAGCTGTCATGGGGCCAATGACAACTACCTCTTCACTTTCACCAGTTTTAAGAGTAGGCAATTACTACTGGCAAATAATAAATGTTTCCTGTTCATAGATTTTATATTTTGCTGCCCCTAACATTTTTCCTAATATTGTCAACTATTTACTTTACCTTCCCTCATACCCAGGCCAGCAACAAAGCAGCCTCTATTTAAACTACCACAAAACATGACTGTTTCACCAGTTACTTCAACAGGGACAATATCACCACTTTTTCAGTGGAATTGCCTCATCCTTCTTGAGAGTTCCTGAGTATTCCATTGTATAATGACTTTCTCAAGCAGTACGTATGTGAACAACACGAAGCAAAAAAAGTTACCTTTCCTCTTCTGTAGTTTACCCTCCGAAGCGCACTGCTTTCTGAGCTGGGTACGTGTTCCCTTTGAAGACCTAAGCAGGTAAACCAGAATCAAACAGCAGTTAGAACTTGATCAGATCCGACACAGATGTTTGTGCAATCACAAGTGGCTGAAAGTTTCTTTAAGCACAGAGAAATTGAAGGCTAATACAGTTACTTACCTGGAGAGGTACAAGAAGATTTTACAAATGCTTCAGGTCTCGGTGCGACAGGCTGAACAGGACGTGTCTGCTTAGCTGCCAGTTTCTTAAGACTTACTTGTCTCTTTTGAAACATTTCTTCCATACTTTCTTGCTTCTGGAAAACCTTTTGCACATGCTCCTACCGTTGCCATGGAAATAAAAAATAAATTAAAATAATAATTTAAATAATTAAAATTTATAAATTCCTGTCAGAGACCTATCAACAAGCTACACTGACATCTACCACATAGCAATTTGAAATTGCAATTTTATACCACATATAGAAATATTACCCTAACTCTTCACTCCTAACAAGGCATAATTTACTGTCACTTAGTACACTTAAAAATTGGAACATCATTTTATAAAATATTTTGTGTGCTTGTTATAGAGAAATCTGGGATTCAGGTTTCCATTAAAAAAAAAAAAAAAAGGAAACATTTTTTTCACAGTGTCTAAGGCATATATTCTCAAGTTCTTAAAACCCCCAAAAAACCAAAAACAAACAAAGAAAAAACACACAGTTACAAAGCAGAAGTCCTACAAACATCAGGGACAGGTATGTTTTTGTTACATAAAAAAAAATAAGAACATATACTTCAAATACTCAGGAGATTATTTTTTTAAAAAAAGCAGTCCTACTGTCTGAAAAACTGAAGTTGTATTAAAAGATTCTGAAACTCTTGATGCTCATATGAAGATGTGACAAGGGTAAGCTTTATAGTTCCCAGGTATAACTCCTAATACTGATTATTTACCTTTATCAAAGGCAGTACAAGAGAGCAATTCTAAAATAAACAAATGGACACATACATACACATAAACATCTTCTAGTATACCTTTAGGTCCTCATTGAGGATGTGTGCATACTCTCTGAGAATTTTATTCAACTCCTTGATTTTATTGCCAGCACCACTATCCAGGAATTTCTCAATCTCTTGTAATGCTGATTCTGCACCATCCTGAGACTGACACTTGTCTACTGGCTGTGAAGCCAGCAGATAAATTCCTTCATCACACCACTTCATAGACTAGAAACAGAGAAGAGAACAGGCTCAGAATGCACCAATGTCAGCATCAAACACTAAGAAGTCTAAAACATCTCATACCTCTAGTTGTGATTTTTTCAGCTATTTAAGGAGAAAACTTTCAACATACCAAGATAATATTGCCTACCATTATGACAACTGGTTGACTGAGGTTTTAGCAAACAAAATGGGAAACAACTGTTCCATTCAAAATTTACCTTCTCTAGTAAGTCATGTAGTTCCAGAGATTTGTTAAGATGATTTCTCCTCCGTTCTGTCTCAGTTGTGAAGGCATCACAGAGATGATTAAGTTCACTGCATTTTGGAATAATGGAGTCCACAGCATAATGATTGCTTTGAATAAAAGCATCACCCTCTGAGGCTAGCATTCTGGCTTTTGCTACAGTTTCCTAAGAAAGCAAGCACTGATTTAGGTACATATTTTCTTGGATCAAAATCAATAAAATAAACGTTAACCTTTTTACACAGTAAAATATGCATGTTGATAAAGACTACATGTTTAGTTAACGGCTGTCTTGATTAATAAATCAAAGTGATTTCCTGTCTTTCCAGATGCCTAAGAACTTTTATGCCACCTTTTTTCTGTACCAGAGTACTTCAGAAACATTACTGAGTTTAATCATATGCTCCCTGTGAAGTAACCAGTGTTGTCTTCCTACGCCTTACTCAGCAGCATCCTTTGTGTATATGCATGAAATTTGGGGTACAGCAGCAATCTGAACACAAATTAAAAAATATCTATCTCAGTCTTAAGAGCAATGACCTCATCTAGAGAGCAGTATATTTCACTCTGCAGCACAGATCAGAAAAAGGTTCCCTTTCTACATTGTTCAGAGTGCATGTTGGCCATCTTTTAATATACTGTACATTCAATACACAGCTTTCTCATTTCTAAGATTTAATGAAACAAGTGGCTTTCATAGGAATGGATGCGGCCCCTTGATCACTGAATGCAAAACCTGGCTATGTATACACTTCATGCAACTCTTCAGTGAAGCAATCACACTTTGTGACTGGGCACTCTGCTCTTCATTGAGGGATGTCTGGGAATTAGTCTTGGTTGTAGTCCCAGCTCCAATGGTTAAAGATTTTATTCCAAATTCCTTCTGCATGTTACTTGAGACACTGATTCTGCCCTGCTGTCAGCTTAAGCTCTGCTCATAAGGCCTACTCAACAACCAAAGACCATTCCCCTCCGTGCATGCATTGCCATAGTTGTAATTAAGGAGACTTGCAGAGTTCTTACATATGATTTTTCTTCAAAGTTGGCAAGATCTTTCAAAATATGCTCCACATGTGAACGGCTGTTTCCCACATCTGTGAAAGCAGACAGTCTCTCAGACACAATATCCAAGGCTGCTTTGACCTGAAATGAGACAATATATCAATGAAGAGGGTTCACCTCTCTGGAGACCCATCAGTTAAACAGCTGATAGCCACTATTTGCAGTCAGGTGACTCACATTATGTGGTTACTGGGGCACAGAGACAAATCACCTCTTTTATCAGCCTACCTTTACCCCCAATTCTAAATGAAAGCAAATACAAAGAAATGGCATTGAAGAAATCCTGTTTCCTGGTACCGAAAAAAAAAAAATTCAGGAAAGCTAATGGAACTCAGGAAACACTTATGATCTTGCTTTTACCAGATGGCAATGACACAAAGCAACCTTAATGTCCCCAGCAAAACATGAGGCAGAGGTCCCCACCCTAGCAATTGGTTGAGAGACAGAAGACGCACACTTGCAGGAGAGTTTCTGAGTGTTGCTCTCACAGAGACACAAGGGCTGTGCCCTGAGATGGGCTACATCAGCGTAAAGAGGCTGTAGGTGCCATCGAGCAAATGAGTTAAACAACATGAGATCAGAAACTGGCTGTAAAAATTGTAGTTCAGCCTCCACCCAGTTTCTATCACTGTGGTTGCAACTTCCCACCCACAGTGTGGGAGACAGTTTTAACAAAATTTCAGCCAGAAGGTTTAGCTGAGCCTTGGTTCCATAAAAGGGCCTATTGGCAAGATGAAAGCACTGCAGCAGCATTTTATATTTCTGTGGTACAGAATAGGTTTCAAAGGAGTTTTTGAACACCTATACACTGCTGGGTGCATGGAAAAAAAATTGTAAGACTGCAGGAAAAAAGTGATGTCTCTAGAGGCAAGAATTTGAAGTAGTGAAGATAGCAGTATGTCAAGTAAGGACAAGTACAAGAAAAAGGCTGGAGGAAGCTTTCAAGCACACACAAGAACTGCAAAAACAAGAAGGGGGAGTATTTTCTTCTGAATCATTTCTATATTACCAAATATTGACCGCCACCAAGAAGTTCTCACCTCTCTGAAATTCTGTTCAAAATTCCGAAGGCGCAGACACTGCTCGAGTTTTTGCTGATGCTTAATCCAAAACTCATCAAAGGCAGCTTCCGTTTCATGTAATTGAGCCAGTAGCCTTAAAAAACAAAACCAAAAACCAAACAAAACATAAAAAAATACAGTAAGAATGATGGGTGAAACCTTCAAGGGACAACGCACTCTTCCACAGTAAACAAAAAGCCTCCCCTAAGCAATATTTCCCAGAACAAATAAACTGGACACAGGAAACATTTTAGTATTGCACAGAATTGTTTCCTAGAATAACACTGATGTAAACCTGAAATCCAACACGAACATTAAGTTGTGAAAAATGGGCAAGTGCTGATCTGAAGCACCTTCTCAGCTCTGGCCTGGGGACATGGAGAGCTGAAGCTAACATACATAAATAAAACATGCAAATGTGCGTGGGCTAGGACCCAAGGAACCCAAGCCTTAGGCTATAAGGAAAAATTAAGGTAAAAATTCATACTGCTGTGACCAGCCAGCTGCCCTTACATTTCACTCCTTGGAGCAAAGCTCACAGTAAACCTGAAGGCCATTGCTCCTTCCTTTCCAACCAGAGTTACTACTTAAATATCACAGGCAAGTGTACAGCAGTGCCACAATGAAAAAAGCCTTTATCAATTATATTTATTTTATATATTTTTATATTATGTATTATATATTTATATTTCAATTATATTTTAAGGCAAATGCATTAAAACTTTTACTTTTTAACTTTACTTCTAATAATGCATTTGACAGTATGATATCCTGTGGACACTTTGCTGTACTTAGGCTACAGCCAGGGAAGGCTACACATCAGAATTTTAATGAACTTTTGTCTTCAATAGCACAGAAACAAATTCTGAATTTAAATGTTAAAACTGATTAGAAAAAAGTCAGGGACACACACAGAGAGTTTGTTCCAACTTCTGTCAGATATTGTATTGAATAGGAATGTTATGGATAAATTAGCAACCCCCACCCCGATTGTCCTTGGATGGCTGATAGCAACAGTGGCCAAAAGAATTGAATTCTGCCAAGCTTTGTGGATTGGAATGGACAGTTATTTGGAAAGAAAAGTCAGCCTGAGTGTAACAGAAACACAGAATGACAGACAAAAAAAGAATGCAGATGCTGCCTGGGGAAAATGAGCTATGCCTTCAGAGCTCTGTGAAAATTTACATCTGTCCTATGGTGATATAATGTCAAAAAACCTGGCAGTAATTTAAGGTGCCTGTGTGTGGGTGCGTCAGACGGAAAGCAAAGGAAAACAAATATCTATTACTTACCAAAGGAAGCATATAGGAAATTTGGGCATAAATTCCTTGAAAGTGGTGTACTCCCTAATAGCCCTTTAAAGGCTACTAACAACATCAATAAGTTATCAGGTTTAAAGAAAAAAAAAAAACAACAACCAAAAAAAACCCCCAAAAAACCCTAAAACCCAAAACTTCCCGCTTCAAAAGGAGCTAATGAAAATGGACAAATCTACTGAAAAGGAGGGATATATTACTTCTGTCCTCCCCTCCTGCCTTCCCTACAGCAGCAAAATTTCCTTGGATTGCACTTTAGTTGGTAAACAAAACACTGTTGTTCTTTAAAATAAGGCAAAGCTGCTCAGCTATATAGTCCAAATACGACAAAAAGGAAAAAAGAACGGTGTTGTTTTGTGGGGACCAGAACTCCAACCCCATTTCCTTACAGCCGGGTGACCCAGTAGTGGCCATTAGGGGGTTACTTGGCCCAGGACAGATCTGACAACAGAGGAGCTGTTCCTGAAACGTTTTCTAATGTTCACACTGCAGCATTTGCTTATTTTCAAAGCATGCATATGGAACTAAGGAAAAGAGCGGGGGAGGGGTCAAAAAACCCCAGAAAAGCAGCATGTTCAGTATTTCCCAGGTCTCACCTTTCCACTGTTGTTTGATTGTCGAGCTGATCTTGATTCAGTTTGTATTCAGGATTCTCAGTAACTGGTTTTGTAATACTTCCGAGTATATCATCTCCCTGTTCTACTGCTACCCTGATATCCTCCTACAAAACAAAACAAAAACCCCCCACGCTGTAACTGCATGTTGTTTTTTTATGCAGACTTCATAAGGCACCGAACTGCAAAAAGTATTTTAACAGCAATAGAGCAAGCACAGCTTGACTAAAATCAGTGTTTGACAACAGACTGTAAATGTCAGGTTTTTCTGTGTTTACCATCTTAAGCTCCCCGTGTTACTGAGTTGAATCTTCATGATAGACAGCCTTCTAGTGTTGCCTTAGGCTACAAATATCTTGGAAATTTTAGATGTACAGTTTTGAAACCACCAAATAGTTTTCATTTAAGCCGATTTGAAAGAACATTTGTTCATGCTTCAAAAGGCCATATATTTTCATGTGCATGCAAATACAATCAAATTTCCTGTTGCAAACAAAACTACAAATTAAACAGACCACTACTTACAAAGAAATTACTGTTTCACATACAAATCATTATGCATTTGTACATACTTAAGCTTAGCTTCAAGAAATGTAATTTTTGAATGCAAGAAGGATTTTTAACATCAAATCAAATAAAACAAGTTCAACAGCATTTCAGTGGTTGATATTGTTACCATTAACATTCCTAGCTATAAAATAAAATACAGTTTAACTATAAGACAGCATTTTTACAAAAATTCCATACCTTCATCTTGTCCTTTTTTTCTGTGTGTGTTGCAAGAAGGGAGCTGGTTGATTGCACATCATTTGGTAGCTCTGTTTCAGCCAGCTCAGTCCCAAAGGACTGAAGAATCTGAGCTGTTTGCTTAACCTTTTGGGCGAAACCTTCTATAGCCTTTTGGAATAAAAAACATTAAAGATGTTTTTTGCTCATCACATGCATATGTACAAACAGACATACACACACAAAACATAACCCTCAAAACAAACCCAAACAAATGATTTACAAAACTGAAAAATGGTCGAAGTATAATTTTGCAAGCAACAGATACCGTCACCATTAATTCCTTAATGGTGTATTTTTCTTAGGCTTGTATCAGGTGTATCTTCTTCACATTTTTATAATCTGGAGTTATTTTAAACTTGAGCTTTTTCTTTCTTGTAGCAAAACCCATAAACCTCAACACAATAATACACTGTAGTTCCTTTGCTCCAAGTGTTCAGAAAACCACTCCCAAGTTATTACTCATATTATTTCTCTAAGATGACTAAGTACCATTGGGAACATCTTCTCACTCTGAGCAAGTCAACTTGCATCACTTGGAATCTGTTTTATAAATGACATGGTATAAAACAGAAGAGTTTATTAAGCTGAAAAGTTAAAACAAAACCCAAGACTTACAGTGCGACGGGACAGCCATCTGTTATGGCAGTAATCCAGGGTGCCACCAAGATCTTCTGTTAATTGTGTCTTATCAATGTAGCCCTGCAGTTCTGATACTGAGCCCAGCATTATGATCTGCGGCAGGAGGGAAAAAAGTGAACGTGATCAGTGGTGACAAGTCCCTTGTTCAGCCCCATCCTTCAGCCACTGATAGAGAAAAAAATCACTTTAATATAGAAGTGATGGAACTACTTCCTTTGGGTATAGAAAGACAAACAACAGTAGTTTCAGTTGAAGAAGATGTAAATGTAAATAACTGATACAAGCATGAACACCAGGCATATTAAAAAAAAAAAAAGCTTATGGTTTATACAACAAATTACACTGCCAGGTTTTTTTTAACTTGATAAACCATGCTTGGCTATTTTCTAAGACCAACGTTCATTTCTTCTTAATTTTTCCTTATTATCCTGGGTCTGCATGAAAGAAGAATAGTGTCTACATGGATTTGTCATGTAAGGACTTGCTCCCCAAAATAAATGAAAGTGAGAGGAAAAAGTTTCTTAAAGACTATCTTTCATTCTTGAAATTTACATCTGATGAGTAAGACAACTTTTGTATCATTAGCTCATATATTTTCAAAGTTTATTTTAAAATATAAATGCTGTACATTTGCAAACAAAGGTACAATCGGTGGGTTTACTGGCAATATAACAACAAGCATCTATTGTATGTTTGCTCAAATGACAGAAACCATAACGTTTGCCCATGGAAAACGCATCTGCCTCAAAATTCACATACTCTTCCAAGAATAAACCATCATGAATTATCTAAAATTGCTAGAACTGCCCTCAAACATGGCTTTTTGTTGGGTATTTTTTGGTCCTCACTGGCTACATTAAGTACTTTTACAGATTCCGGGTAATAAAGTGAAAACAGAGGATTACTTACAGGTACTTTCATTTTAAACTCATCTTTGTTGAATTTGAAAGCAATGTCCGAGAGAGCTCGATGAAAAAATGCTGTTGGGCGCAGAACAAGGACCAGTTGCAGGTTTCCTGGGAAAGACGCCTGCAAAGCAAGTTTAATCTGTTATTTTCTGTGTCTCATCTCCAGAAGACAGTTTTGAGCAAGGAGAAGCCCCTGATAAACCACAAACTAACTGTATCAAAGGCCTCCCATAATGGGGTGACCAATCATACAGTTACATGACTAGTACAAAGAGCTTCATTCAAAGGACATTCACTTGTCTTCGGGAACAGGGACCTATTCTCTAGGAATCAATTTTTTTCAGGGCTGGCTTGCAGTGCTCTTCAGCTAAGATTACAACCTACCCAAGGAGCCTAATGAGCAAACAGCCGTGGCTGAGTGTTTTTTTTAACAGCAGTGCTTTCATGGTTATTTTACCTTCTCTTTAATCGAAGGTGCCAAGAGAAACCTCCATTATTCTCTGAACACCTAACAATGTATTTCTAATTTGTGCATATGCTACCTTGCCAGTTGCCTACACAAATTATTGCCACAGAGAGTGAATTTCTCAGGCAGTAGCTTAGAAAGAAGCTTTAATTTGGCAGACAAAAATAAAAATCAAGCATAACCATTCTCAGCTGTGGTTTTCCTTCTTGTCTTCCAACTAGTACTCAGATCTTCCCCACTTCTGCAAGTGACAGAATGAAAACAAGAGAGGAGAAGCAAAAGCATAGCACTAAATTACTAAAAATCAACCTCTGCTGTGGCAGAGGTTTGCATATTTGGCATTTAGCCATTCTTGGACACGTGCAAGTGCACTCTATTTGGTATTTCTACTGTAGGAAGGCAGTGAAACTCACTGAAGAAATTATCATTATAATGATTAAATATGCAATTTTCTTCATTATATTGTTATTTCACATTTCTAGCAAACTTAATTACGGAAAGTGAAAAAATAAATAAAAAAGCCAACAAAAAAAGACCCACTGACTGTTCTGTTTCCATGCCTAGTGGAATTGTTAGTATCTGGAAGGTTGGAGAGTGGCTTAATATTAATTTTGAGGTTTCCAAGGGTTCCAGGTACTTAACATTGAAAATTACAAACTTTTAGAAGGAAAATCAGTTCAAAACTTTTCTGGAAAACTCAACAGACTCATTGTGGTTCCCCAGATATTCACTATACAACCCAGATTTCAATTTGATTGAGGAACCTTAAAGGCCTGAGCTTCTCAATCTGTCTCCATTTCAGTGATGTCCAAGCATGGTGGTTTCAGTCCCAAAGGAGCCTGAGGGCAGGGAACAGAATCCAGGTAATTCTGAGTGCCCTCAGTAGCTCCTCATCCTTGCACTGTAAAGTTCATTAAAGAAGTACACTGTTCGTAAAAACTAGTTACCAACTAGTGAAGTTAGTATGCTAACCCACAGTTATCTGAAGAAGAACTTTTTACAGACAATTCCCAACTGTATTCAGTAGAAAAAGAAAATATGATTTTTTATTTTTTTTTACCATTTTTTCTGAATTATCATACGAGGGACAACTACAAATTTATTTAAGAAAATTATTTCACTCATACTAAGAGACGTTCCAGGAACAGACAAAAGAATTTTTTAATTAAACCTCCTCAATGATCTTTTTAGAATGATAGCCATATAGTTTATTTATTTCACACATTCAACAGATATGTCAGTTTATTTTAGGCCTATAACAGCAGAGTTCAGACCCCGACTGAGCTGCTTCTTTTAACTTCCAAAATGTAAAATTTATTCAATGGCAATGCCAAAATTTGAGAAGAAAAAGTTCCAATAAGAAATATCTTTTAGATAACACCTCATCAGAGTATTCCAGCTGCCACGTAAAGGGTAGCTACAAAGAGGACAGAGGCTCTCTCTTCACTAGAGGCCATGCGGAAAGGACCAGGGGCAATGGATACAAGTTGTATTGGAAAAGGTTTCATCTCTATATAAGAAGTATGTGGGGGTTTTACAGCGAAAACAATCATTCACTGGAACCAACTCCCCACGGACATGGTAGAATCCACATCATTGGAGGTTTTCAAGATGCAACTGGACAGTCTGCTAGATAATCTCATCAAGGCTCCCTTTCCCCAGGAAAGGTTGGGCCAGATGGTCTTTCAAGGTCACTCATGACCCAAGCCGTTACTCTGTAGTTCTATGATATTTAGACTATTACTGAAGCAGACAGTAGTATCCAAATGCAATGTAATGGCAAATTTTTCTGAACTGCGTATTAGCTCTTACGAAATAGTTTAATTGCATGATGAAATTAAGTAGGGCATTCAATTCAAAGAAAACAGACAGAGAATACACATTACAATTATTCTCCATCTCAGTGTGTCTCCCCAAAATGATGCTGTTGAAGCCAATATAGTCTTGTATCACTTGAATTCCCATTCAGGGCTGCCAGAATTTTCCCCTCTCTCTGAATAAAAGCTCCAGAATAAAAATTCTAGACTAACTTCATCTACAATACTGTCTTGTTTCCACTGGTCTATTTCCTATTTAGTTTCCCATTTTTTTTTGTATTTTTTTCTTCAAAAAAAATCTCAGGTCTTAAAAAATTATGCCTCCTCTGCTTGTTGTTGCTAGGAGTCAAATCTGTAAATTGATCTTTGTGAAACAAAAACAAGAAAAGGGAGGATTGCTACAGTAAACAATGTCAGACCTGTGCCAGTAATTACAGTTTATCAAAGGTTGTATCAGTCCTGTCCAAATACTACTATTTTTCCTAAAGCCCTGGTGACTTGCAGAGACAATACTATGATGTAAGAGATACTTCATCGAGCAGTCAACTTCACTGTGGACATGAGAATAAAACAAAAATTCTCTGTTCCAGTCCATGAGTATATTTGTTTGAAGCCATTGTTCATTGAGCCGACAGAGCAAACAATGGCTTCTCAGTAACGCTGTGCCAAATGTTAAGCACCAAAAAACCAGTCATTTATATTTAGTAGTGCCATCAAATAAAGTGCCTTCAAGGACTGTTTCACTGAAGTCTATGAACCACACTGCCACTTGAAGAAGGGTTGTGTGTTTGAAGGCTGGTTGGTTGGTTTTCTTCCCCCCCCCAAATGTCTTTCTTTACTAGATAAACATCCATAACTTCTCTGGGCAACCTGTTCCAATGTCTCACTAATCTCACCGTAAAGAACTTTTTCCTAACTTGTAATCTAAGTGTCTACTGGTTCAGTTTAAAATCACTCTCCCTTGTCCCTTTTCTGTGTAAAAAGTCACCCCTCTCTTTTTATCAGCCCCCTTTAAGTACCAAGATGCTACAATGAGGGCTCCGCAAAGTCTTCTTTTCTCCAGCCTGAACAACCCCACTTCTCTCAGCTTGTTCTAACAGGAGAGGTGCTTCAGACATCTGATCATCTCTGTGGCCTCCTCTGGATCAGAAGTTCACGGAATATTAATGACAGAGAGGCTGTCTATACTACTCACACTGATCCTGAAGTTAATCCAGCTTTCAGAAATATCAGAACCATTTGAGCCATCAAAGAACTCACGCTTGACTCAGTTTTAGTAGTTCTATCTTAAAATACTTGGAACAATACTAATTTTGAACAGCTTCAATGTACCCACATTAACAACCTCTGTGATTGTGTTTTTCCTTCTGTGCTTGCTAGCATGCCATAAACCACAGGGCACTTCTTCCCAAAATATTTCTGTTATATAAAGGAGCTAATAAATACTGTTCATTCCTGGCTAAAATGAAGTCTCCTACACAGACTTCTTGTCAGGAAAGAACCTTGAATTAAATCAATTCATAAAAGGAGCAGTTTGAAATCTAGTTTTAAAACCACTGTTTTGCATTAGATTCATGTGTAATGCTTGTGACATTATGATCTTGTTTAAATTTAAGTGATACACTTCTCTCTTTTTATGTATCATAAAAACATGTAATAAAAAGGGAAAACTGCTGACAAGGATAACAGCAAAAGTGCCTGCACCTGTAATAGGCTCAAAATATCCAAAGCAATAAGAAAAAACCATACTAATCTCAAAGTAAATTTTTCATTTATCATTTACCGGACTCATTCCTAACAATCACCACAAAATTAATACAATTACTACTCTAGCTTCATCATCCTGCCAAGTTCTTGTTTTGAATCCAAGCAAAATGAGAAACATGGCCAGGAGTTGAAAGAAGAGCAGTATTTTCAAACCTAAGCTATACAAATTGTTAAGTGCCATTACAGTTTTCAGGACATGATTCGAAGAGCTAGCTAGAAAGTGGGCTAGTGGGAAATACCTATTCATAATACCACTTACTAAACATACCTTTTCTCCATCAACCACTCACAAAGAAACTCAACATCTCTCTACAAACAAGGCCAGAGAACTCAAGGCTGGATTACTGTAATTCACTGTTTCTCACCTTGGATGTCAAACCAATGATAAGACCCCAGATAGCACAAAAATGGAAATGTCTGACTCCTGAAAAATTTAGGCTGGTATTAAAAAAATCACAGAAACAGTTAGGTTTGAAAAGACCTCCCAGATCACCAAGTCCAACCTAAGCACTCTAGTCTCTCCACTGGCTTTGGTCTCTTCCTACCAGCTAACAGTCTTGGCCCTAATCTTCAAAGCAACTAATGGGCTAAGCCTCTGTTACAGTGAGTGCATTTTATCATGGCTAGGCTTCGTGAATGAAGGTTTGGGAAGGGCTCTACCCACGCTTGCTGCAAGCGCACTGATGGCTAAAGAGGCCAATGCGAGATAGGCAAGTCCGGTTGCAAAA
Organism: Grallaria varia; assembly: GCA_013396735.1. Classification (NCBI taxonomy): domain Eukaryota; kingdom Metazoa; phylum Chordata; class Aves; order Passeriformes; family Formicariidae; genus Grallaria; species Grallaria varia. Next base: position 13,127 of record VWZG01010624.1, read on the forward strand.
GGCACAGCAGAAAGTCTCCATAGGCAGTGTTGGTGAGGCACGGTTCTTTCTGCGTTGTCTTTTCTCCTCCAGACTGATTCTGTGTG
>VWZG01010624.1:13784-198294 GCA_013396735.1 Grallaria varia
ATTGTGAACAGAGTTGGTGCGAGAACACAACCTTGCTTCACACCATTGGTTACTGGAAAGGGCTCAGAGAGTGCATCGCCATATCTGACTTGGCCACGCTGATCCTCATGCAGCAGGATGACCATTTTGAGGAACTTGAGGGGACATCCTAATGGTTCCAAGATCTGCCACAGGCCTTTTCTGCTCACAGTGTCTCGAGTGACCAATGTCCTGAACTGCCTGCATGCAGGGCAGGGTCTGTGGCTTCCAGTGCACCTTCTCACCTGTCATTTCATCCCTCGCCTGTCGCTGCAGGGCTTTGCAAATGTGGGTGAGTCCTTCGAGCCTGCGCAGTGGATTTTTTAGGTGAGGCGCAGCATGTGCAGAACTGACCCCACCCTTTAGTCCTAAACTTCATCTGCCAGGGCTTAGCAAGCTGGGACGGTGGCAGCAAAGTCCTCAGGATGTAGGTTTAGTTAGAGTATCCTTCTCTTAGATGGATGGCCTTACAGGGCTAAGCGAGCTCCATCCGCCCAGGTTTGGAGTTAGAGTTGTCCTTCTCCTAGGATGGTTGCCGGGAGGCTGGTGAGCCCATCCTGCCCGTGGACACACTTTGTCTAACCCTTCAGCTGACATCTGACTAGCATGGGAGACCCTACCGGAGGCCTATGCCACTGCCAGCATAGCTCACAACCTCATAAGGGCAAGCAAGCTTCTTCCCACGACAAGGGGGTGTCCGTGGAGAAGGTTTTGATTTACAAAAAGCTAAGAAAAGCAGTGTTCTGGACAATGCAGTCCAAACAGAAGGCATGAAATCTGCAGGCAATGCAGCCTTAGCTAAAGGTGGCAAATCACAAAGCAAACTTCTTCTCCAGGAGGTTAGACAAAACCCATCCCTTGTCACATTTAGAAATGGCTGCAAAGTTTTGTAACAGGATAAAAACTCCTCACTAATGCCCAAGCGACGTCTACACCAACTGGTTCCTCAAGAGCAGTTGCCCACACATATGTTATTCCTTAACCACCAAGGTTAAGGAAGTTTATTTTCTCTGAACTTTCACTATGAACCTGATGGATGGCTATGGTGAAACTTTCAATGATCTTGAGTGCAGGTTTTTTTCGTCTAAAAGTATGAGTTCGCACTTCAACCTTTCTCTAGAGAAGAGCAAGACAATGATGACAGGACAACAGAAGACAATGTAATGACACAGGTTTCATGTTAAGAAAATACACCAGAACTATGAAGAGAGCAGTGCAAAATCCTAGAACACAATGATTAGCACACAGTCTTGCTCCTACAACTGTGTAGTGAATATTGTTTGTTTGGGTATGGTAACACTAGGAGAGAAAAGAGAGAAAAAAATAGTCATTTTTTACTGCATGAAAAGGAAAAGGGGATCAATTTGTCTGGCATTTATCATTCATCCAGCTTCAGTTGGGACAATATAGAGCTGCTTTGACAAGCTACATGACTGCACCTTCATCCATGAGCCTACCCACTTGCTCAGCCATCAGAGCTAAAATGTTTAGCAATGTCTTGTGTGTCTCTGTATACTCTTTACACAGTGTCTATCTGGACACAGGACATTCTCATACAAATTTAAAAGAATCACCGCAGCTGACAGCAAAAAGTTCAAGAACTTTCGCATCCCCAGAAATCAATGCAAACAGAGTGAACAATTTGCAATTGTGCCCTCTTCTTCACCTTAATTATAATTTATAATTAATTATTATTATTGTTCACATCAACATTTTTCTTGTAATACCTTTCAAATTCTGCTGCCTCTCTAGGAACATGACAATTTACTATCAAGACTTCACACTTAACAACATGAAAGTTGGCTTCTGGAGTCTCTACCAGAACTCCACCTCTCAGCCTGACTATCCCAGTAGGCCAGATTCTTCCCACGCTAATAAATTCACTTCAGCTAAATCAAGAGAAAAAAAAAAAAAAAAGTTGTTTGCAGTGTCTCTTAAGCCACAGAGTCTGCAGTCTTGCACTGACTATGGACAACCTCCTGAGCCACCTACCCATCGCAGCTTCATCAAGTAGAGTATAATAACAGCAAAGCCTGCATGCCTGGGAATGTTTTTGCCACAGTCTCTGTCACATCCCAAGACAAGTGGGGCCATCTTTCAGCCCTGTGCCTCTGGCTTTGGTTTTAGTCCTGCTGTCACTGCACGTGCTTCAGCAGCAGCACATGCTGAGCGAGAAGTGCAGTCACTGACCTTCCACTGTGTCTGCAAAAATAGGTTTACCTCTTCACAGTCTTGACTACAGCAACCTTTAAGTATCATCATGAAATACAGATTCAACTTGTCATTGCTCGTTTTCTGTCCCAGGGAAAAAAAAGTACCCCTAACAACAAAGATGAAGTCTAGAAATTTTTCATAATATAGAAAGGTTATCCACAATACTTTCAGCCTGAAACAAAAAAACCCTTTCTTTGTTGGTTTTGTTTCGAAACATACTTCCAACACCCACTAATACAAACCAAACACTGTGTGTGAAGACTCTTGAAAACAACAAAAAATAACAAAAAAAAGAAATGCCTGTATGAATTTCTGGTTAGCAGCTGCTCAGTGTTTAAAAATGTACTTCCTACAGTTGTCAGGGTATTAGTGATGGACAGATGCGCCAGCCAGGATATTCCTGTTGGACAGTGCTCCAGCCACAGCATCCTGTGCTGGCATTTCTGATTTCACAAATCAAGAGGGTCTACTCCCTTGGGATGATCAGAGAACAATCAGGAAAGATGGGAGAAAGGACGCTGCAGAAACTACAACAAATAAAACAACAGCCAAAGCTCTTCTAAAATAATATGAGTCTTGTATCCTAACACACAGCAATAAACTTTGAAGAGGGACTTTCTTCAAGGGTAGGGAGTGATAGGGCAAAGGGGAATGGCTTCAAACTGACAGAAGGTAGGTTTAGATTAGATATTAGGAAGAAATTCTTTGTAAATTCTTCTGTAATGGTGGTGAGGCACTGAAACAGGTTATCCAGAGAAGCTGTTGATTCCCCATCCCTGAAAGTGTTTAATGCCGGGTTGGACATGGCTCTGAGCAACCTGGTCTAGTAGTAGGTGTCTCTGCCCATGTTGGGGGCATTGGAACAAGATGATCTTTAAAGTCCCTTCCAGTCCGAAGCATTCTATGATTCTATGATCAAAACTGTTAGAAGTATGAGGCTTTCAGACTTAAGACACAATCTGGATATCCCAAAAGACACTCAGATGCTTTATAACCAGCAAGAGAAAACTCAGACTGTTAGGAAAACCAAACAAGAGGAAGTTAAGTCTCCAGTTACCCTTCAGCCATTCAAAAAAATCTTTGTCCATCAATAGGACCTCATGACTTTGGCACAAGATACATATCGTCTATATTTGACTTTTTGGTGGGAACAAACAGCTTGAATTTATTAGATTTCATTTATGGCAAATCCTGTAGTAAAGAAATTATGGACAACAACAACAAACAATTTTTCTCTGTATCTTCTTTTGGAATAGGAAGATAAAATTTTCAAGTGTTCAGGGTTGATGTGACTAACAGATTAGACTTCAGCTAGGAAGTAGGATTTCTCTTTTAACTAAAACTCACAGAATAATGAGAAAAGATGGAAAAAGCTAAATAACTCATCATCAACAGGACTGCAAACTGCAGTGTTCCTTGCACTTAACACTCTTCTCTGGGCAAATCTTCAAACACCAGCATGACAACGACATACCCCTTATAATGGGGAATAGTTACTCAGGTTCTGCATGTCGTGCTTCTAATCAAATTAACACACACTGGAGGAGTGTTACCATAAATGTTATCATTATGGCTGTAAGCAGCATGTCTGTAGCTGCTCTCCAACCCTCACCATCCCAATTATGCAAATAAGAAGACCATCATCTGTGAAATATTTATCTGTCCTTAAAGAGAAACTATAGCACTGAATTTTGAAAGAGATTCAAAATCTCCAGAGATACAGTCCTTTTTCTTTAATCATCACAAATGATGCTGCTCTCCATTTTCACTACTGGAATTTACTCAATGCTGCATCTCAAATTTCAAGATGAGCTGAAAAAGCAAATTTTGCTAATACTTCAGTGTATTTTCAATATTTTAACATACCTAACATACTTTGTGTAAAAATTTGTATATTTGACATAATTTGCATATATGATATAATATTTGGGAATATTACATCATTATACAGTCATTCACAACATGTCATATAGTAGGAGTAATATACTACCTTTAAACTTATAATACAGAAAAAATCTTTGCCCATAAGAGGGCTACACAAACACTTACTGTTTTGATTTGACTTTTATCTTACAGAGTTAAAAATTTTCAGCCATTAAGAATTAAAGAAAATATGCTTACAGCTCTGTTTTTCAGGCCTTACTGCAAAGATTATTGACACTAACAATTCAAGCAAGGATAACAAGAAAAAACCAACCAACCAGCCAAAAACTCATAAAAAATAAACCAACAGTAGGATAAGCACATGATAAACATGAATCTGTCCTTCTCTAGTACTGTAAAAAACAACAACAAAAAAAGCCTACTTTTCAGATTTCTAAAGTATTAACTAAAAGGGAGGCTGAAAGTTAACAGCAAGTACTGTTGATTGATCGCAGAAGGCACACGAGATTTTCCTGGTTACAAGTAACCCTTGTTTTAAATCAAACACCACAAGATCAGTTTTTTACATATGAATTCCTTTCACAAGTGGTAAACTTAACCAGAACCCAAACAGTGGAACCAAAGTTCTGTGTCCGTGCAAATGTTAATTCCCATGTGGGAGAGCCGTGTGCTGCACACATTCACATGCACACACACATACTCTCCAAGTGCATCCTCAGGAAGAGTTCCTGAGCTGCAGAATGCATTAAAAGCACATCATAGACACATGGTGCTCTGTCCGGTCAGCTGGGATACAAAAGAACTACTGGATACTTTTTGTATCGTCTGTGAGCTGACATTTTGTTGGAGAAAAAAAAAATATTTGCTGTTTTTCCACTTGTAAGAGGAAGGTTCAACACAGAAAAATCTTACTAAGGGGTTAATTTGAAACAGTACTCACTGCTATTCTCAGTATGGAAGCTTTCACGGAGGTCCATTTGTCCTGTCTGCGATCTATGACAAGAATAAATCCAATTCCAGCATCTCGTAAACTAAGTTTGAAGGAAGAAAGAAGAAAAAGGGAAAGTTTAGTTAAAAATACAGATGTGACTCCTGGTTCTCTCACTCAGAAAAGCAGCTAAAAATTGCTTGAAAAAAAGTAGATTGACCTTTTTGTGCAGAATCTTCATTAAATAAACATATGCTATACACCATTGCAAAGATGCTGCAGTCCCATATGAGTTTCACAGAGTTTCAAAATGTATTAATTTCAAAATGAATTAATTCTTCTTTTTCACAAAAGACAGTTTTTACATTTCTTGCACAGGGATTATTTCAGAGGAAAATAAACCCCTTTGATTCTCCCCTCTTTTGGTGCTGATAAAATCCCTTCCTCAGGCTGCTTTCAGTATAATTTCAGGATCAAAATAAAGTTGTTTTTCTTTTGCATCTGCTTTTAACCTTCTGTTTAATTGTCTTCCTCCTCACTGATATTGAAAACTCATTAAAAACACAGATCCTTCTGATCGTTCCACGATATTGCTCCACGCATCTGAAATTCTCATATGGCTCCACGTTGCAAACTTCTTCCTAGGTGCATTTTTACATTCACTGAAACAAGAAAACCTTACGGCATTTAAAAACTCCAAGTCATAGATGAGAACAACGAGATCAGATGTGCTTCTCTGGAATGGAAACATCTGTGGGAGAGATTCCGCTCAAATCCTTGTGTCTGGGTGACCTTTCTTTTTTGCCCGTGCTCAGCTGCATGTGCTACCGAGTCCTGATCAAGGGATATGTTCCTGTTTTGTAATTCCCCATCTAAGCCAATTGTGCAATGCCAGCAGCAGCCCTTGCCAGCCAATCACAATCAAAATGGAAACAGCAGGCAAATACAAGGCAGACAGGCTCAGATATATTTTCTCATATATTTGGTCATTTTTAATACATTAAAAAACATTAATGCTGTATTTTTTAGTCCTGATAATAATTTATTACAAGGCTTGCTGTCTGCACCCTGTGACATTTAGAAACAATGTGCATCTACTTGTTATAGTAATATGTCAAAAGACAGTATAGAAATCAGCACAACAGAATGTCAGGATTCCTTATTCAAGACTGCTGAATCATGGAAACACCAGCTTTGCTTTACAAGATTATGTCACCAGCATAATGATAAGAAGATGTTTAAGAGGATGAAGAACACGGGTACCCAGATGTGTCATCCTGAGCTATTCCTCAAAATTACAAATTTAAACATGACTCACAGTCTATTTCCTTTCTTTTAGAAAAATGCAGTTATCTTTCAAATTTATGAACAAAATATTTAGGGGAAACATGAATAATCATTAAAAATGCAAAGGAACACCTGCTTTCTTTCAGAAGAAGCTAGGCAGTACTTTTAACATAGCAGCACACGAGAAACAACCCTCACTGCTCACATTCAGCCCACATTACTTAACTCTTGCCTCTGGGTTAGGACAATGCTGATAAACAACATCTGAGCACTTGCCTTGTAAGCATGAACAGCCCTTGCAGACAAACAGGGCTTTGTATTAGCAATATGCTTCCCACTACAGTAAATTTTCATGATTTACTGAAACTTCCCCTCTTATATATTTATATATTTAAACAGCAAGAGAAGAAGAGAGATCCAGATCGATTTTTAGCATCCTCCTGTTCCCCATTTAAAGTTCTCACCATTTTAACCTTTAGCAACTGAGCAAAATAAAATTATAAAGCAACCATGATTCACAAAAATCAGGTAGCAAAAAAAAATTCTTGGGTACACAGCCTTAATGTGGATGAATGGAGTTAAAAAGGTGCTATGGCTGTTCCCTTGAGTTCATGTGGATTTTGAAGTGTATTAAGACGCTTAAAGAGCTATTTCTCCTGCTCGGTAGAAGTTCTCAGGAGCCCTGAAATTTCTCCATAGTTCCTCAGAGGAAGCCTAATCTCAGAGTACCTAAATGCAACATTTGTATCATATTACAAGAAACTACTGACATTTCTGTATAACATAAAATTAAAGGCTCTGACAGAGCATCAATCAGATTTCTCTCCAGGAGCACAGGAAAATATAGGCTGAGCTGGGATCCCAGGGAAGATCTAGATGGAAGCTCTATACAGTCACTTGGTCACTTGCCTCAATACCTGTTGGTCAAACAGAGCTTAATATCATTATCCTAGAAAAATAAAAAGACATGGCTTACTTACGTGGAAGAATTGACAAAGGAAAGCACATCTCTAAGACAGCTCAAGAGATGTCTTTCAGCAAACCTTCTTTTCCCACTGGATCAAATATGTTGTGTGGTTGCATGAATCAGAATGGGCTTTCCAGGCTCAGACATAGAAGACAGGATTCCCCACTGCTGCCCAGAAGAGACCCAGCTGCAAGATCTTGAGCCCTTGACTTCAAACTGTTAACACTCTGTTAATATAGACTGCTGAAAAAAAATAACTAAATGCTCTGTTCCAAACCGATCGGGGTGGGAAAAATATTTGTTATCTTGACAACAGTGTCTTGTTGCAAAGGCCTGGCTATGGAGCCTGGGATCCAGCTCCAGCAAGTCATAGGCAGGAAGCAACAAACCAAACTAAGACATTGTGTACAATAAAGTTGAGAACATTACGAAGACAAGAAAGTCACGTATTCAAGAAAAGCAAATACTGAAAACGGTCTGTTTGCCAATGCACCCTTGCCCTACTGACCTCTCCTTGCTGCCACACATACACCTGCCTATGGAGTGACATGACAGTTTGCAAGATCCTCCTGTCTCTCAGGGCATAGGATGAATGGTGCTTTGGAAACAAGCACATACTCAATTTTCCATTGGCTCCTGATTTAACTGTGAGTGCCAGCTGTCCCTGTTTCCCTAAGCCAAACGTATTACTTTTTATCCCAATCCTGATTTCTCCCTTCCCCTCCACATACCTGAGAGGAATTCATTCTGGTTTCTGCTCTTTGTTTCAGCAAAAACATGCTCTGATGGGCACAGCCTGTCCTGCTAAACTTTTTCCCCTGCCTTGCTCCAGTTGCACTGTACTCATCAGCTTAACCCACAGCTTCTCATACCTCTGTATCAGTCCCCAATAAAATTGACACCACTACCCACATTTGCCTCTTTCACTCATCCCTTCAACCATTCTAATTCCTTGCTGCCTAGACCCAAGAACAGTTCAAAAAGTCCTCTCTTTCCACCCCCCACCCTCCCCCTTCTTTTAACACTGTCAGGACAAATGCTCAAATCAGTTCTCATCCGATTCCTTTCTGAATACTGCAGTCCCTTCATCCTCCAACTCGAGTCTCCGGTATCTTCCCTTGGGTGGACACTTCCCTCAGGAGTGGTCCTGCCTGTGGCATCAGGCAATTTGCCTGCATTGCCCGCTTGTCAATAGGCTGTACTTGCATCCCACACAACAGCCTTCCTGCTCCCATCCCTGGTAGCCAGACCCAGCTCTAGACCAGCTCAGCCTGCAACCACAGAGAAGCTCCTGCTCAGCCCCAGAGTGAAGCGGGACATTTTTAACAACACACTTGAGTAGCTACTGAGCGTCTGTGGCCTGGGATTTAGGCAGATTTTTCTCAAGCTATTTCCTTGATACAAAGGCCATCATTCTTCTAAACGTCAAGTCTGAGTCCTTGACCAAAGGAAGTAGATAATTAAGGTTCTCAAACAAAATTATTTCAATGTTTGAAAAGCACAGTGGATTTGATCCTTGGCATCTTAGGAACACTCGGCTATTCTGGTTGAACTTTAAACCAAAATCTCATGCGGGACCTCACAAACGGAAAGAAAATTTGCCAGAGTTGTAAATGATTGGAAACCAACCCTAACAGTGAAAAACAGCAGAAAACTTTTACAGAAGCACCTGCCTATTAAGGTTTCTCAACATTTCCCTTACAGCCTCTGTCGTCTCTAATGCTTTAACTTGAATCCGGTATAATTTCTGAAACATAATTTATATCAGTTTGTAACTCAAATTTAGTATTTCCTTCCTTTGTTTCCCTCACATAGGAAAGAAAAAAAAAAGAACACCAAAACTGAAACATCACGGGATAAGCACTGTTCTTCTGTTTATTCGGCAGAACAAAGAACAGAACGTTTTAAGAAAGGAAGAGAAACCATTCTTGCTCTGCAGGAAATGTGTCCAGCAAACTCATAAAGGCCAGGTCAGAAACGCAGAAAGTGGGGGAAGGCAAACAGGGCCACTGAGGACAAGAGAAAACGCAGCAGAGGGTAGACTTTCTGCTCAGTCCCTTCCCTCTGTCTTGGGGAGCCAGTGCAAAACCATTTGGAGGAGGGGATGGTGAGGTTGAAGAACCTGCCCAAAAAGCATGGAGTTTTCCATGTAGACTCGAGACCAGGAACTGAATTTTCCACTTTGTGACTACTCAGCTTTGAATTATGGGGACAACCCTCTTTGTCTTGTTTGCAAGACTTATGAGCTCATGCACCTGGGGGAAAGGGTGGGAAAGCTTATAGTACATAGGACCATGGAAAGAAACTTCCCTCTGGGGTACGTGGAAGCAATTACATAAATATCATCTGAAAGATCCCTGCATTTCTCCAAGGTATGGGTGGTGACAACTGCTACACAAGTAAGTTCCTATTGCTTCTACACTGCTGTATGAAAACTGACTGTATACACTGATCTCTACTACAAATTAAGCAAAGTAAATCTTTGGGTTCATCCCAGAGACTTGAAAATATCAAACCTTTGCGTGTTTGAAATTCTGTACAGCATTTTAAGTTACATAATTCTTTCAGTCTAAAAGCTTTATTTTGGCTTACATTACACTCAGGATTGTTCTCTTCCTCAACTACCTCTGCCTCTACATACAAATGGACTAGCAATTCTTGCTCTCAATAGCTGAACAGCTATTTTCATAGTAGGACTTCAGTAACATTCCATAAAGAATTACTGCACTGAGCAGAGCACCAAGGCAATGTCTGCAGCAATATGCACTGTAAGCAGCACCCTGGTACCATCCGTTCTTAGAGCTTCCTCACCCACTGCAGCTTGTCACTGACCATCAGTGCACATCAGTGGCACGTACACACTGCTTCAAGAGATGTGGGGTCTTGGGCGGCTCACAAATCCTTTCTCTTTTGGCCTGCAACCACAAGCCTGTGTAGGAAGGATTTGGAATTGGCTCATCCACTCATCACTGGTCACACTACTGCATCACAGAAGGGCAAACAGACAAGACATGGTGACAGATCCCCTCAGGATTGGTATTGCCCACCCTGTCCGCACAGCAGTTAGGTTTATGTTTGGGCATGCCACAAGGATTATGTGAACCAGCTCTTAAAAAAATAATAAAAACAAATTAAATCTCAACGGTAGAGTTGTATGCAGCGCAGAAAGAGACAAGCTGGAACTCAAACAGGTTCAGCATACACAAGGAGACAGTCCAGTAGTCCAGGCGCAGGGGTACCAAACACACTCAACATCAAGCTTTCCCATCATGCCCCCCAGTGATAAAAATGCTTCTGGCAGATATCACTCTTTGATGTCAGAATTCATTTCATATTCAGTCATCAGCAAATAAGGGTAATCAAGAACAGCATTCTCTGTTACTTTGCTTAGGAACAGGGCATTGGAAACCAGACATTTAACTAGCGAGGTCGCTGTTTCCTGAGAGGAACTTTACATTCTACATTTTCAGAGACACTTCAAAGACCACTTTTCCATCTTTCCTGTTGTTGCTAGGAATGATTCCTTGGCAGGTAAAGAGGAGACAAGAATACTTTCTTAATCATCAGTGTTTCACACATGAAAAAAAATGAAACCACTAATGCCCTGGCAATGAATGAAAGCACTCCTTAGTGGCCTTTATAAGCTATAGAAGACAGGTAATATGCTGAAGAATGGGATATTAATGGTATTAACAAATCAGGATAAAAATCTCTAGTTACAGCACCTATGAAAAAAAAAAATTCAGCTAAGCCCTGTGGTGACATTTCACATTACCAGTTTTTTCTTAGGGCATAAGAAATTAAAGGGTTATGAACTTGACAAAGGAAATAAAAGGTAAAATTCAACTGTAAAGTTAAACAAAATCTAGTACCCAGGCACTTAACAGTACTCAGACCTAGAGCAGTTTCATTTGCTTATAAATCTTCATTGTTCATTACTAGAAAAACTACTTTGTTTCAGAACTGGCCAATTAATTCACTTCACTCCAAAACAAATCCACCAGCTGGGTATTATAAAAAAGAAACAAAAAAATATTATATCAGGCACATCCCCTTAATTTTAAAAGGTATTCTACTTCATTTTAAAACGTTTTTGTATTTAAGTATTTTGATCTTATGACAGCTTCTTTCTCATGATCCAAAGTAAAACTAAAATTAAGGACTTAACATTTTAAGAAACAGTTTCTAAGGAGAAGAAAGTAGACTCATGCTTTCTTGAGTAAATTATCAAAATAACATGATATACCACACTCCACTGATATCTCAGGCTTTTATAGCACATAATACCCAGCCTCACTGTAGATGGTGCCTGATTAAATCAATTTAGAGATAGCAGGAACTGAAAAAAACCTGTAAACCAGACATCTGAGGTCTTATACTGAACTTTCTAATTTCAACTGCTAAGTGAACCTGTAGGTTTTAACACAGTATCTAAGCTGAATACTGCTGTGTAATGCTGCTGCTATTACAGATCTTACGTGTTTTCTAGAAACCTGCACTTAAATTAATGCTTGAAAGCATTTAACTGAAGAATAGCCTGGCAAATTAAAAATGTCATAATCCTTTATTACACCAATGCTACAAATGTTATTCTGAATTTGCAAGGTATCATAGGTGATATGTATGAAAATATATCAATATATGTAATCAATGTGATTACCTAACTAAGATAAGGTCAAAGTGTTCTGAAAGTTGGACAGTAATACCTTTCCACTAACTATACTTGCTCTAAATTAGCAAACTTTAACATTATATTTACTATTTTTATGACAGAAAATTTGCGGTTTGCATTGTTATTGAGATATCAGTAGCAAAGAAACCATCTGCCAAAAAAATATAAATAGAATGAAAACATATTTACAAAAGATGGCTGTTATACAATTGCATGTTGCTGTCATGCCATTTAATCGGTTAGACAGAAAAAAAGCAGTTTGGTGCCAAGTTCTGCCACAGATGTAGATGTATGACTAAGTGAGGTCAAAGAACATTGAACAAATCTGGGTACAGAATTTTTCCTAACACGGATAGCATTTACAAACATCCAAATGAAGCTCTCTGGCTACCTAGCAGATCTCCAGGGCCCCTAAAGCAAACTGGCATGACATTTTGGCTCCCACTCAACCAGTGGGTCTGACATCTTGTGATGGCACTCATTTGTGACACATCTCAGTTCAGATTTCTACAAGAATTACTTTCAGCTGAGGTGTGTAACCAGTCCATTAGGTATCAGTCCTTATTCCAGCATTTATAAACAAAACCAGAAATTATGAGCGCACTCTATTTCTGGCACATGGCACTGTGTATGGGGCAAAAATGGGAATGCAATGATTAACAACTTCTGTATCATTTCAGACAGAATTAATATTGTTTTGGCTTTAGTTTTTGTAACCTGTATCTCTTCAGCTGAAAACACTGAAGAGGTCAACTAGTGTAGGAAGTGCAGCTGGAAGGACATGTCCATCTCTAATCTCACTGAATCCAGAGGAGACACAAGGAACAGGGTCACCTAAAGGTTCCTGAGGTGCTGAATTTAAAGCTGGTGCTTGGTGGTGTGGAAGTTGCTGCATTGAACATACCTCTCTGTATCCAAATCTCTGGAGTCAGAGGACAAAGTCTATCTCAGGGACAAAACTTGCCATCTGCTCCTTACTGTGTTTAACTAGCGAGCACCTGTACTGTGCTTGGACATGAAAAAAAGCTATTGTATAAGAATTTGTTACATTTGATTATTGGGCCCTCTCACAGGCAGCTCAATAAACTTTACTGCAGAAGGAAAAACCTACCCAGCGCACACTAAGGCTGAGCATTGTTCATGAGGAAATACGGAAAGAGAAGGAATTCCAGCAAAACTAATTTAAAATAACAGTCAGAAGTGCTGTTATACAAGTGCAGCCTCTAGTGGTCTGTCCGAAATCACTGAATGCCAAGTAAAAATTTTTACCTATCAAGCTCCTGGCAGTAACAGCTGCCTTTCACCCAGCACAGCTGATGCTGAGACACTCCACAGCAGGAGCACAACCTGTAAGCAAAGAGGTACTATTTCTCATTGATTCTTATGCTTCAAATCTGATTTTGAAAATAAAAGCTGTTCCCCCCCCCCCCAAACAAACAACTAAAAAAACCAAATAACTAAATTACTTACGAATAAAACAACATGCATACTATACTACAATCTAATTCATTCTATACTGAACTTCTGTAAATAGATGTATTTTTAAATGCACGTTCAAAAAAACGACAGCATTTAGACCTTCCCTTTACTTTGGTTTTGATAGTTACTGCCTTTCCTTCAGAGAAACAGATGAAACTGCAGAGGAAATTAAAAAAATCTGAACCTTTGTATTGGAGCCGAACCTGTAAAAGTTTCATCATTAGACAAGGTCCCGATAAGAACTCTGATGCAATTCTCTGCCTCCACTATACATCTTTTTTCCCCTTATTTCTCCATATTCCAGTTAACTCTCCCTAAATCTTATCCAGTGTGCCACTGATGAAAACTTTCTCTCTTTCCTTTCAGTCTCAGCTGTTATTAGTGCATGCCCCAGGTATGTCTGAAAACACTCAATACTGTATTGCAATTTTCTCAGGATTGGGGAACCATCAGATAGCTAAAATTGTATTTTAGGATCTCCCAGCAAGGAAGCAAAGAAGAATTTAGATGAATATTGGGGTTGTGAGGTGGCATAAATAAAAAACGTGATAGGCAAGTGTTTATAATTTGCTCATGAAGCAGAAGAGATAAGCAAACTCATAAAGCCTGGCAGAGCAACACCATGAAAATGCTTTTTTACAACTTTTTAAGCACAGGCAAGATAATTACACATGATGTGTCAGTGACGGGAGATCTTACCAGCCAGATAAACATGAGAAAAAATAATACGGAGAAAGGAACTTCAAAGAGCTTTGTCTAAGGAGCTATTAATAATTCAAAACTTTGGAAGTTTCACCCAAACTTCACAACAACTGTAGCCCAGAAAGCCAAGTCGTTATGTGCAGCCCTGTGCCTGATCTGAAAATTCCTCAGTCACCAGAGGACTGTGACAACAACAGCTCACAGCATCTGCCTGCCTATCAAGAACCCACAAGGAAGATGGACTACTATCAGAGGCATACTGTCGATGAGGCGAGTGCCAGCTCACTGACAAACAGGAATGGTGCTCTCCAGCCTCGGGCCCAAAGGCAACCAGAGGTCTTTATCCTGCACAGCAGCATGTCCCCTGAAAGCGAGATATGAATCCAAACATGTTTACTTGATGTCCTTCTGTCTCAAGCACTGCTTGTGTTCCTCAGCCAAATAGACAGCACAGGTATTTACACCAATTTGTATTGTACACCATCACATTTCTCTTCTACCACCCCACTCATCCTCAGAGATGCGGGCACCAGTATCTTCCTTAATTGATCCCTATAGCTCCTCTTTAACTTTTGTGCTACTTTAGGTCTTCAAATCAGCCTCTCTTCCACTTTCAAACCAATCCTTCCTTAAATAAACACAACTGATTGGAGTGCAGTAATGCTGGCTATATTCCATCATATATGCTGACCTTCTTTCTGCTCCAAAAAGCTTATACTGTTGGGGTGGAAGGAAGCTGAGGGAATGTAGCCAGTGTTAAAAAAAAAAGAACTAAAGTGTCCAAGCATCATCATCTGCCTCGGCCTGGACATCTGCTTGTACCACATGCACTGATTTCCTTTCCATGGTACCCATCAGCCTTTTCTATGGTAACTTCACAGAATCACAGAATGGTTTGGGTTGGAAAGGACCTTAAAGATCATCTAGTTCTAACTGCCCAAAACTTCACAAGCTCTATCCCATCAAGGAACTAAAATCAGAGTGACCTTCAGGGATTTTTTGCAGGTAAAAAAATATTTATTTTAGAAGTTGTTGCTTAGTGTGTGAAATTAAGTAAAACAAGGGGTTTTAGGGAAGAGTTAATTTTCTAAATGGGAAACACAATGTAATTTCTTCAGGTCATGCGGAGCTGCTTTTGAAAGGACTGTTTGAAGAAAGACAACTTTGAGGACTCATTTAGACTTAACTACAGATGGCTCAAGTAGGTCACGTTATCCTGGAGGGACAATTAAGGATAAATAGGTCAATAAAGGCAAAAGTGTTCCATGTCGGTCTGAGCTTAAGTAAATTGAGCAACAGAAAGGCTATGAGATCCTCATTTTAGAACTATTAAGTCCAACTCCACAAAAGCATTTTTACACCTATTCAGAGCTATGATAATGGAATTTTATATATTTCCAGGACACTGCAACAATCATTAATGCCACTGCAAAAGTACTGGCACAACTTTACTGGGAATGTTGCAAGTTTTGTTTTAGAATGGTGCCTTCACACTTAAATAGGGTGTTAAATTCTCTGAATTTAATTCTGGACTAATGAAAACTCCCGTGTGAGGGGCCAACATTTTAGTAATTAACTTTCACAATTTTACAGGGCTTTATTTACTTCCCTTATTACAGACTAAGTTTACCACTGGATGGTGGGTGTCATACACATACTATTCAAATCCTCTAAACCTTGAAGGTGTAGATGGGATTTAAAGACTACAAAGGCTTTGCCTGTACAGGGATGAGCTTTAAAACAAATTTAAGGCATTCATAAGGTAGCAAAACCAGTGTAAATTGTTCCAAACCCAGCAAAAAATCCAGAGTCTTAAGTAACATTTTGGGCTTTAACCTAATCTTGACAAAGTATGTATCTGACACAAAAAACTTTGGACTGCCATTTAAATTTAATATACAATGCTCTTCCTTCAAACTGAAGACTTTACATTTCCTGTCTGCCTATAGCAACATATGGCATTTACAACTGCTTGGCAGCTGTGTTCTGAGAAAGGAAGGGGACACACAGCATGACAGATTTTGCTGGAAGTCCTGGGATGTTCTCATTGACAAATCTGAGGGGCTGCCAAGGTAACAGCAGGGTACGGGTTTCATATCATCAGCCTGGATTGTAATCTAACAAAGAGGAGAATATGGAAATTAAGAACAGCTGACAGAAATAAACTCTGAAGCTGCAAAGCTGTTGCTCAGCATGTCAGTATGAACTGTCAAGGCATCTATATTTTGGCACTTCTTACGCATTATCTGGTGATGTTCATCCCTGGCGCTCTATAACAAAAGTGGTTAACTCTCAGCTAGTGGCAGAGTGCCCATTTAGTTTGCAGATAAATGAAGAAACACAGGGAGTTGCCCTCTCACACTGGACCCTGATGGATTTACCAGCTCAAAACACAGCATTATCCCAACACTGGTGTCTCAGCTTCCAGTGCCCAGAGGTGGATCCATGCTGAGGAGACTGGCCACACCCAGGCTGTGTGAGCCCCATGCGCTGCGGTTTGTCAGCTCCAGTAACAACCGTGACATGCTGTGGCATGTTCTCCTGGTGCCTACCCTAAAGTCACCCCACCACGCTTTGCTGTGCCCACACTAGTGAAGCCTTCTCCTATCTGAACCCACTGGAAGGTTTAGCACAGACATTTTCCTTTCAGTTTTCCAGTGTTATCCCAATCAATAGAGAGCTGTTATAGTAGACAAGGAAAGGTCTACCAGAAGCTTAACAAACCCTACCAACTGAGGTCTCAAACTGTCGGACATCAACACTCTCGGAGGTCATCTCGTTCTGTTCCGTTACTTGGACAGGATGGCTCCCTCATTTCCCCACACCAGACAGTACCACAAACAACAGGATTTCTTAGAAGGCCACATGTTGTTCAAGCATTTGTAAACTATTGGGAATCTCAGAGAAGGGGACGCTCTCCCAGGCAGGAAACTGGCAGGGACGGCTTTCAAAACAGGAAACTGCCGAACACACCGAGATAACCCGAGCTGGGCTCAACAGCATGCAGTAGGACAGAAGGGCATTGCACAGAGAAGCTGGACAAGGCTCTGGCTGAATACAAGTGAAAAAGGCCCATGTATTGTATTTAATTCAGCATTGTGGGACTCAAGACACCAAAAAGTTTTCTGAATTTTCTAATCTACGCTATTTTTTATTTCTCTTGAAAGGAACTTTGCGTTTAAGAATCCGTTTTACACTTTTAAAATATTAGCTTTCCAATCTCTTGTGACCACAAGAATTTTAGCTTGTTTTCTTTGTTCAAAGATGAACCTATATGAGCAGCAAAGAAAAGCATTAAAACTATACTCTTTTTTTTCTCCCATAAACAGCATATTGTTTTCTGATTGCAGTAGAATCTGCTAATTAACCAGAAGCAAAACCATATGTTGAAAAATTCCACCTGGTTTCTTTTTGTTTGTGGGGTTTTTTGGTTTGGTTGGGTTTTTTTGACACTGCAATTATCTATTGATTTCTTTTGGACCAAATTCTTATGCTACAGCCCACATTTGGTAAATTCATATTCCAACAATGTGTACACATTTAAGTTAATAAAATACATTTCAAGTAACAACTCTGATGAAGAGAAGTATGAATAACACCTGCCTTCAGTATACACTGCAAATCTTAGAAGTCTATTTATTAGGATCAACAGAAACAGGAAAAATACTTTCAAAACAGAGGAACAAAGATAACACCGAATGCCCTGAAATGCAATCTTAAGGGTACAACTGGCAGCTGTTTCAGGGGCCTTTTGCAAACCTGAATGGAATATTCTTCCTTCAGCCTTGGTAAAGGTGGGATGTAAAAGGTACATTCCACAGGTGCCTCTCTCACTATGCAGTAAGAATGATGAACACTATGGATGAGGGTTGCCAGGTTCTTACTCAGCTGAGAGATGGAGACATCCTTGTTCTGTGTGACCTCTTTTTCTTACCGAGCTCAGCAGTCATCCCCAAAAGATTCACAGAGTGAAGCAGTAGGAGACATTCTTCTCTGCAGAAGGAGAATCAGACCAGCTACATGGATGTTATAAAATGTTCACAAAACATCCTAAATAGATGTTTGTCTTCTACTGAAACAGTTGAATTCAAGATCTCACTTCTTATGGACTCTTCTCTTACAGATACTACTTTGTTCAGTAACTCCATTGATAAGAACTGTTAATTTCCGTGCCTCAACATGTAAACGATTTGTACCAATCCAGCATTTTAGTTAAAATACTTTTCCTAGAAACTATTGCCTTACATACTGCCATGGATTCTCCTTTTTTTTTTTTTTTGTACTGGGTAGCATATGTATCTTTCAAAGAGAATTCTTACGTTTCAATAAAATTTTGTCTTGTACTTCAAGAATAATAAAAAATTACTATCTGCTAAAAGAAAAACCTGCTTCAGAAGTCTTACACATATACCTTCACACCATATATTTCACTACCAAAGCAGCAGTTATAAAAGGATTAGCTGCAATCTTCCACTCTGCTGTACTCCTCCTTAATCCATCTTTTTTCCTGACAAAGCAGTGATCTTTCAGTACACACCATGTCAGCAACCTGTACTGAATAGTTTGAGATTACAAACCATATGTTAGACATTGTATTTTAATCCAAGCCATCTAGAGAACAGGAATTTACCTTGCAACATTAACAACATCCACCTGAAGGATATGGTTCAGCTCTCTGCTTCATTATACGCATTTGCACCAGGGTTAATTAAGCATTTTTCAATTGAGATGAGGTATTCCCTTTCTACTGTGTCCTTTATTAACATCCTCAAGTATCAGACATTTACACATCTGAGCCCACACTAACAGCTTTATTGTTTGCACTGTTCTACTTCATGGTCATCTAAGTTGGTAACATGCAACTTTTAATAATTCTATTCCTAAATACAAGGTGCCCCATGAGAAATTTAATCCTTCATGATTAAATTTCACTATGAAAAAGACAAGAGAAAGTTCATACAGAAAAATCTTGTGGAACCCAGTGTTTAGATAATTTAGAACAAGAATGCAGTAAGAGGTGACAAAGCCATGTTTACCTATAAAATTAGAAGGAATAATAAAGGTAGGTTAAGAGGTTTCAGTTTTTCCTCTCGCAAAGTCCTAAGCTAGTCTTCTTTCACTTGGAAATGAATCCTGAAAAGTTAATGCCACTGCTTAGATTTATTATACCAGTAAATATTTCATTGGGTGAACTCTACTGCAGAGCACAGAAAGGTCCTTTCTTATGAGGCTCTTAGTAGCTCCTCACTGTCATCCCTGTGAAATATCATTTCCCTTCACATGCAACTGCAGGCAGTCAGACAATGAGGTTTGAGTTACTCCTGCCAACCCCTCCCTGTGATCTTGTATGAGGCCAAGTAGCACAAGTAGTTTTCTAAAGAACTGTCGTGGCTCCAGACATGTCTGTGCTCTACAAGGCTTTTCACAGAGAAGTCCATTTCTCCCCAGTCAGCCAGAAGAGCCAAAAGACAGAGTTCAGTATCTGATAAACTAAATTAAAATAGCCAGGGAGAGCAGTTAATGCATAAGAGCCATGGGGTCCATTTATAGCCTTCCTGTAAATCCATATTCCTTACACCTCTTTAATCAACTTACAAACTAAAAAATTATTAACTAGCTGCCTCCACTTT
The DNA here is from genome assembly GCA_013396735.1 of Grallaria varia. Lineage (NCBI taxonomy): Eukaryota > Metazoa > Chordata > Aves > Passeriformes > Formicariidae > Grallaria > Grallaria varia. The sequence goes on from VWZG01010624.1 coordinate 33,566, forward strand.
CCTCAAAAGCAGTTTCCAAATCATCCAAAACAGTATTTGAACACTAAGATAACAGGATAAATCTTACCTTACACCACCTTCAAAAGCACTAGAAATAATCTCAGTTCAAGGAAAATGGCAGTAAGGTTATACATAGCCAATAATTTATCATTATCAAAACATACTTTATAAGGGGATGTATACACACATCCAGCTAGTGTAATTTCTGTAGTTTTTATTCCTATGAGCCTGCAAAGGGGCTCACAAACACAATTTTACACAGTAACTTTCTAACACTGCTAGTGAAGATATCAGGGATGTCATAAATTCTCTGAGATTACAGCAATTCTCAGACACAAAAACATCCCAGGTTTATCAGTATTTTAACAGAGACATTATTTTTACGAGGTTTGAAATTGAAGTGTTACCACCTTAAACCTAAAGAATTGATATGTTCACTGTAGTCAATACCTTAGCATCTAGCCAGCTGGGCGATCTCTCTTGTTTACATAGAGCAGTCTTCTCTTTCTAAATAATTCTAGATTACAGGAACAAGAAAATCCTTCAAGAACAGCCAGAGTTAAGGAATAACTTCTTCTGGCTCAATACCCATAGAATAATTGTTATCAGGTAGGGGCAACTAACAAGAAACACCTCCAGAAAATCTGCTCCCAGACTTTTAATCAGTAAAAATTAATTGCTCCTGCCAAACTGGTGTGCTAGAATGCTTTCACTGCTCCCCCCCTGCACCAGATGCTGTTTGTTCTGATCAGAATTTCTCACATGCACCCTCCTCTGTGCAGAAGTTCAATAGGCCACCATGAAAGGCACCACCAAGGACTTTCAAAAGGAGAAGCAGATGTGACTTTCGTGTATAATTATTTGCAAAAACAGTATCCGAGGTGCCATCAAGGGATGGTTAGCACCATGAAGTTTAACCAGCATGAGGATAAACAAATAAAATGCAAAGTTGTCTGTTGGCCTCACAACTCCATTCCCTGATAAGCTAGGGATTAGTAAGTACAACCAGGAGGGCACTGCGCAGTGCTGTGCTGTGTATAACCAGTATTCCCTCAGAGCAAGCAGGTTCTACAAAATAATTAAGAGGAAAGCTCTTTAGAAAAACACTACTATTTCTTTTCATGCACGTATGGAAAACAAAAGCACACACGTGCATTAAGGACATCTGCCATGACTAGTTCCAAATGTTAATTCAGCATTGTCCATACTGAGCTGCTCTGAATGCTATCAGCAAAAGGAATGCAAAATACAGCCCAGTGCCCTCTGCCCAGAGGGAATCGTGCCTGTTGGGCTTCGACAGCTTTCCCCCTTCCCAGCTGAGCAAACCCTGCTCGTGTAGCCTACCCTTGAACATCAGCTCCAGCCTCAGTCATTGTGGGGACCTCACTGGACTCACTCCTATTTGTGAACCCCTACTCCATGGTTACCCAGAGCTGAGCCCAGCATTGCAGGTGGGGCCTGCAGAGAGCCAGCCAGTAGGTCCCTTGCTGTCACCTGCTCCTTGTCATGCTCCTGCTGGTGGAGCCCTGGGGCTGCAAGCCTTCCCTGCTGCCAGCATCCTGCTGACTCATGTTTAGCCTGGGGCCCACCAGGACCTTTTCAGAAGAGCATCCTCATGGCCAGTTAGTTCCCAGCCTGCACTCTTGGAGGTCGTCAGTCCATCCTAGCTGCCAACTGCATTTGTTGTTGCAGAATTTCCTGAGGTTCCTGTCATTCCATACCTCTCACCAGTCTGGACTCCAGTGAATGGAAATCCTTCCTTAAGTGTACTGACTGGTCCACCAGTTTCTCACACACACACTTGATGAGGATGCACTCCATCTCCTCTTCCAGATCCTTGCCAAGAACATCAGACGGCATGAATACATATGGCTCCCTGAGAAACTCTGTCTCCAGATAAAACATGAGCCATTAACCACCTCCAGATAAAACATGAGCCAAATGATCCAAGCACTTTCTTATCCACGCATCAGCCCACCTGCCAAAATGCAACAACTCAAAGTGAATAGAAGGGTGCTGGGAGAGACTAATTGAAAGTCCAGCTTAAGGTGAGGCAAAAGGCAGGCACAGCTTCACCTCATTGATGCATCCAGTAACTTCATCACTGCAATAGGCTGGTCAAGCACAATTACTGTTGTTTAATTCGTGCTGGCTACTCCCCATAATCTTCTTCTTTTCTGTGCCCAGAAGTGTGTTTTAAGAAGATCCACTCCATAATTTTCTCACAGATCAAAGTGAGACTGACCAGCCTATAGTGCTCCAGATCATTATTGCCATTTCTGAACATGAACATAGTATTTACCTTTCTTTGGTCATCATGGCTCATCTCTGATCTCAAAAACCTTTCAAAGATGATAGAGAGCAGTGTAGCGATGATGCTGGTCAGCCTCTTCACTACTCTCAGTGTAGATCATCTTATCACAAAGACTAGATTTGGGTCAAGATTTCTCATGGGATCCTTGATTTGATCCTCACTCACTGCTTGTCATTGTCCTCCTTGAATCCTCACTCTGAGCACATAAGCTGGGGGAGACACTCCCAGAGAAGACAGAAGTGAAGAATTAAAGTGTCTCAGCTTCATCTGTGTTGGCTGCTACTAATTTATCCAGTCTGTTCAGCACAGGTCCACATTTTCCTTGCTTACTCCTGTGCTACTAAAGCAACAGAAGTTTTTTTTGGGTGGTTCTTGATGTCCTTGACGCTCAGCTCCAGGTGTGCTTTGACTTTTCTGACACCATCCCTACATGCTTGGACAATTCCTCCTTTGTAGCCTGTCCCTGCTTTCACTTCCTGTATGCTGCCTTTGTACCTCAGCTCAGTCACAAGTTTACTTTCAGATAGTTGGGTCAGTCTCCTGTTCCATCTATTCATATTCCAGGACATACCATTCTTGTGCTTGGAGAATGCTGTCCTTCAAAACTTGGCAGCCTTCCTCAGCAGATTTACTCTTCAGAACTACCTTCCATTGTATCCCACCTGCCAGTTCCCTCAATAAGCTTAAAATATGTTCTCTTGAAGTCTATGATCTGCACTTCGCTCCTCGCCTTCCTCACCTCCATCAGGATTTTGAACCCATCATTTCACTCCCTAACCGACTGTCAACAAAAATCACAATGTTTATTAAGCAACCCATTGATAACACTACCCTGCCCTCTAAGAAAGTCAGGATTAACCGCTGGACCTGCTTAGCACCCTCAGGCAAAGCTTTGGAAGTCTACAAAGACCTTACATTCAGCTGAGCCAGTGAAAGAGCACAAGTGGCGAGGGCAAACCTCTGTTTGTAGGTATGGAGTATTCCCACAATGAGTAATATCTTGAGTAGCACCCAGGAATTAGCATGTCCTGCCAAAATTATACATTTTCAATTCAAACACTGAACGTTGTACTCTAAGATACAGTGAAGACACAAGAGGACATAGTTGATCACAGAATCTATAACTATTCATACCAGGAAGTGATCTTCTGGTGAAATATAAACTCCAGTCTGTAATTAATCTAACAACTACATTAGACAGCTAATGTATTGTAGTAGTCACTAATCAACACTTACTGACCCTAAGCCAACACGCTGCATTTTCCTTTTCTATAATTAAATGCCACGCCTAACCTTTACAACATCACGTAGAGGACTGAATGTGAAAAGTCACTTAGCAGATAAAAGATTATTTTCATCTAGACACGTGCTCACCTTGGAATGCTTGTCAGGTAGGTCAGGACATTCTGGAACTCTTTTTCAGGGATCTCGCTGAAAGCTGGATAGTCTGGAAAGGTGATAACAGGGCAGCCATCTCCCCCTCTTCCGCCTATAAAAGAAACATGCAGCAAGCTTGTTTACAGGCATATTCCTTTACTTAGATTGCAATTTTTCAGTAAAGAAACTATGGTATATTTTTTTTCCCCCTTTTGTGTTGGACTCATCAGTGTGAACAGTGTTAATTCTGAACAGTCCATTCTTCAGAGCTTACAAAGTTTTAAGGAACTTGTTATACCACATTCACCACATTAATTTTTTTCTGTGCTAGTGCCTTGGCTCCTGTGAACACAGTTTTGACACCAGATGGCAGTGCATCTTTCTTTTGATAAATGTCAGCTGCATGTAACTATAACCAATTTGGAGAAAGAAATGAACTAATTTAGGGAAAAAAAGTTAATTCAGAGTTAAGTAGGTGAATCTCTGTCTTGAACTGAACTCAACCTTCTTAGTAGTTTGAACTCATTCATACAACACCCCCTCTACCCTGCCCAATTGGCTGCTTTGCTTCAAGGATAGTGTAAAAGAAGAGGCAGAGCATTACAAGAAATGGGTGTAGGTGTTTCAAATGAGATTTCCCATTCTCAGAGTATGTACAAAAGGCAAAGCAGAGCTTTTTGTACTGTACCAACGCTACAGTAGGGCTGCTGATGAGCTACATCTGTATCTTTTCTGGCATTTACACCACTGGGTAGAATTCGCAAACACAATACTTCTTAATGAGCTTCACACACTTTTACATGCAAAATTTAATTATTTCTTTTTAAAAGCAATAATAATGTTTCATGTCTTAAGCAAGTATATTTTCACAAAGACAGGCAGGACAAGGGGCTTGCTGAGCCCTAGGAAACGCATGAAGTATACAGTTTAGTGGTGGCAAGAACATATTGCTGGGAAGTTATCTTTGCTTCACACTTGAAAAAGAAGAAAAACAGTAAAAAATTACTGTTGTAAAATAACAAGGATATTTTCTTCCAGCTTTGAAATCCAATAATTGTGCAGAAGTCAGCTGTAAACTGTATTGGCAACACCAATCATAAGACAGTGATTTGAGAAGATTACAGTGTGCTATTATCCACTCCCGGTGCATTTGCATCTAACCTCACCAGGACAGGAAGAGAAATGTTTGAGCTCAGATATGTTTGATAAAGGAAGCCACAACTTCCCTCCAAATGTGTAATTAGAAGAGCTCAAATAATACCCTTATGTTAACTTGTGGCGAATCTGACTTCAATCTACCATCTTACAGGCAGTATGGTGCTGCCACTGTGAAACTCTTGAAATCAAAATGTATGAGTAAATAATATGCTCTGGATGTGTTTAATAAGCAACAACAAAATGCAACTATTATGCAAATATCACAGATTTGCAAATGTGACCATCCAAACATGGCAACATTAAGTCAAGGGAGCTAATTTTAGCTATATAAACATTCACAACAACAATACAAGTTAAAACCAATTTTGATTCTATTATTTTTTTGTTCTACCCCTGCTCTCAGGACCAAAGCATTTTCTTTTCTCATTAAAAACATTTTTCAAGCATGTTACTGATTATTTCTGTTGCTCACGAGGTGTTCTGCTCTCTCTAGCATATCTATTTTTAGGTACAATTATACATTATTTGCTGTATCCCCATTGGTTACTTGCTTTGTTCTACTTAATTTCTATAAATAGGATATATGAAACAAAAGAAGAGGAACAATAGACTTGCAGGACATGTCCTAAAAGCAGAAGCCTGGACCATGACCTCCAGGAAGTTCCCAGACCACCACCGATTGTCCAGGGCAAATAGAGCCATCCTGCCTTGACGCTGCCTGTTAATTTTCAGTTTCTAGTACAGTGGTAATCTTGGGTTTAGATGACTCTGTCCTGCCATGTGCTCTTAGAAGACAGTTGTTCACTGATTATCTTTTTATCCAGTGTTTTCCTGCTGGGACATTTAAGGACAAATATACCTTCCAATGCTGCTCAACTGCTTTTCCTTACCATAACCTCGCTGCTCAAAAGAATTTAGGGCAGAGTGACCTGAAGTGCTACATGTAATAAGGACTGTAAAATTTCAGCTTTAACAATATTGACCTATAGAAGTTACTTTCTATATTGCAATTTTATGTGGCCACCAGTGGAATACAGGTCACTGTAGCAAAGTAGTCCCTACATACAAACAAGAATTTGTCACAGCAACCTATAAAAAAGGGCATGGTAAATAAAACAAAGTAAAAATCCTGCATATTAATTGTGTTTGTACTAAATATTAGCAAAAACAGTAGGCGGCTTCACTTTTTAGAGTCCTTCAGTTTTATAATGAACCTGATGTAACAAGGAATTATCTTTACCTTTATTTACAATCACTTTTTCTTGCTTCACCTCTGAAAACACAGCATTACACAGTTTATTCCTGTATTAGCTGTGCAAAATGTGATTTTCTTGCCTTTGCCCAGAAGTAAATCAAGCCACAGAATTTAGAGGGAGGAGATAAAAGGGAAAATTTAGGAAGCTAAGCTGGGCTTTGTTATTGTTGGTTTTGGTTTTAGTGAGAGGGAAAGCATTCAAGTGACAAAAATGAACAATTTCTCTTCTCCCATCCTTGAAATGAAGGTTTGAGACTTTCCAGCATCTCAGAATTATATACACCCAGTTACAAAATAGGACACGAAAACTGAGATGAACTCTGTGAGTCCTGAAACTCATGAAATTAATTCAATTTGTACAGAGTAATTTTTTTAATGACTGACCGGAATTTTAATCGCTATCAAAAAAAGCAGTAATTTAACTGTAATATTCTAATACATTCAGGTCCGTTGGTAGAGTGACTATGTCTAATTACCTCATTCATAACCATTAGAAAAATCACCTCTTTCTCATTGCCCTGTAGCTCACAGTCCTGAAATTCCAGCTACAGCTGTGGAACAGCCTTAATTTATTTGCCAGGCAAGTTCTGTCCACAATGACACACACAAGCCTATTCTCCCATTTCTAGGCTTAAAGAGGGATGTACTGACCTATACAATTGGAATTTAATAGTTTTATGTATGATTAGGACAACCAAGTATCTGAGAGCATTGAGAGCATTTTCTTAGTCTAATCTTAGACTTTCATTAAAATCTGAATTTCTGAAAACCCTCTTATTTTTGTTAAAATAATTATAAACACTGTTGTGACTATGCAAATGTCAGGTTGGATGGAGCTTGAGCAATCTGATCTAGTAAAAATCCTTACCCATGGCAGGGGCGGGGGAGGAAGGGGCTGACTAGATGATCTTTAAAGGTTTCATCCAACCTAAACCATTCTGTGATGCTATGAAAATGCTGAAAAATATTCTGGATTATTTCTTTATGAAATATTAAACAAATGCCATTTGAGTGCCAGCTTTTGTTTATAGACAAGAACAGAACGCATCAGTCCTTAAGCAAGTGCAATGTCCATACACATTTTACCTGAAATGATTACTAAGAATTTCTTGATACTTGTCTCATAAGGTGCAGCTGTAAGAAACCTTCTGCAAGGGAGAGGATTATTACTTTTCAGTCTAAAAATAGAAATATCACAGAAGCAAAGAGTAATGAAGCTTATGCCTGCAATCAAATAACATAAAAACACCACACCACTTTCAATCAAACAGATCTGCTTCCACCCAACTTTTGTGAGCCTTAATTAAAGGAAAACTTTGTTCTTAACTCACCTCTACTCTGGCAGCCTATTCAACTGAAATGTCTTCAATAGATTTAGTATCAAATAAAACACAAATTACCTCTCTCAAATGGAAATTTTTCAGTGGATAAACGTCTACAATTCTAGTAAACCTCCAGCTAGGTGGAGCTCTCCTAAACAGATCTACATGCCTTGATCTAAGGTCAGTTTTTATGACAGAGACAGTCCTGCACATTTTAAAAACATGTTGAATTGTAGCAGTTCCACAGGTTAAGCAGCAAAATGTCTTAACTGCGCTTAGAATATAGCACTTCATTTTCCTAAGTTTTGAATGCAATTAGCACCAACAATAGCACCATTAAAATTATATGGGCTTAGCATCGTGGGCTCAGGTATGAAAGGAGTGGAAGAATTGTCCTTGGAATATGAGCTGTGCTACTGTGAGATGGAATGGGTAAAGGTTGCATTAAATCCAGGTAATTTAGCATTTATTCTTTACATTCTGCTACATCTCACTTTTCCCATCATAGTTGCAATCTCTTTTGCATTTGTTTTCCTTTTTTTTTTTTTAACTAAGGAGGTTGGGTGATAGAGAAATGCCAAGGAAATTGCAACAGTATTTTATAGAAACTCTAATCAAGTGGCATGTTAGTGACCTGGTATCTAAAAATAATTTCAAATGAGAAATAATTAGCATTCTTCTCAATTTAAAATGGCATTGACAGAAAAAATTACAAAACCTGTGAATTGTACAGCTCCTAAAAATCTCACACACATGTGGACATACACATGGAGAAAAGGATAATTCCCCACAACTCTGTGAAAGATATACTAATTGTTTGAATTTTCATGTATGGCCAGCAAACTCTGGCAGCAGCAAAGAGATTGCTCAGACTTCCAGGTAAGATGAGTAGGAGATTATTTTGTAACGTTTCCCTAATTACCTTTTGTTATGCAAACAGGAGTAGAATACTCTCAAAAGCACTCTGACCAGCCCCACAAAAAAAGAAGTGAGGAAGTTGGATATAATCAGATGTTGGAGCAAAGAGGTAGGTCTTCTGGCCTGAAATTTAATGCAAATGAAATGGTATTTGGACTGTAAGAAAGAAATACAATCTCTATGTTGATCAATGTGCACACACGAGATTAAAGAGCATTTCCTTGTTAAATGGCTCAGATCTACAACTTCAGTTCAAAAGACCTAGCTTAAAAGCAACCTTGTCTGCAGTCATGTCAAAAGTGAGGTCCTCATATGAATGAGAGAAACACTTACTTCAGATTTTTCTTTACTTTTGTGGTGGTTCAGCTATTATGCTTTTCTGTTTCTGAAAAAGAATTTCTCCTTTCTACTCACATAAATATACTTAACTGGAGTACACTGAGTATTTGAAATTATATGTGGACTTCAGTGAGGCAGTGGATAAAAGCTTCATAGTATATCCTTCGCAAAATAAAACAGAATCAAAAAGAATTTACTAAAATATCCTTTTCTTGAAATAAGAGAGAAGTTTTAGTTATATAACTTCACAAGCTGCATTTTGCCCCGGCTGATCAGCAGCAAGTATACTGGCTTAGAAATCAGATTGCAGTAACTAAATTTGTACCCAAACATATTTGAACTGGAGATCTCTTTGTCAAGGGCTCACTTTCCCCGCCCCCTCCTTTTTCTTTACTACTTGTTTTGTTTGAGTTTTTTTAATCACTACAGACAGTGGGTTTAGCACAGCGAATACAAAACAACAGTTACTCTTACACGTGTGCAAGGGAAAAACTGCTAAGCCATACCTCTTCCACTGTCCATACACAACATAGATACTGTCGCTATAATATCAGCTACGAAAATCAAGCTGATATTTTTAACTAACTGTTGCAATGTCTATAGTACAGGATCCACTCAGAAATTCTCAGACATAATTTTACAGACTCGGCACCCATAGCTACTTCAGTGGGAACAGTTTGACCAGTGAGGTATTGTCAGGTCATTTCCACAGGGGAGAGAACAAGAGCACAGCGAACTAAATAAAGTTACAGAGAATGAGAAACTTACTATTTAGAATGATATAGATATAATCACATATATGTTTATTTTTATAAACCACAGATATAAGCATTCTGAAAGCTAGTACCAATCTACCCTTTTCAATGGCAGAAAAACCAACTAAGAATAAATAGACAAAAATGCAAATAGCATGAACTCATATTTGTATTTCCTTTAATGGAAATACTTTGAAGTTGTTCAATGCATAAGAGGCATTCAAAGGAAGGTGAATTGAAATAACTCGCTCAGGCACTTATGGTGGCCAAGATTCTCATTTGTACTTTACATAGCTTGAATGAGTTAAGATGCATATCAACATACACACCTGTCTGCAGGCTCTTCTTCATCTACATTTATTGTAATACACCTGCAGTGGCAGATAGACAAAAGGTTGGGTGGGTGTAAAAGTCACACAGCAACTTTCCAATCATGGAAAAAAACCCCCAACTTATGAAAGAAAACACAAAATGTGAATGAAAACCAAAAAAGCTGTAACAAGAACTGTAATGAATATATAAGGGATACATTTTCCAGAGAATTTTAAGTGGACCTTACAATGTCCTTCATGGGATAGAAACCAAAACCAACCAACCAACCAAAAAAGCAGAAGACCCTTTTCAATGCAGAAGAAAAAGTGGTTGCAAAAGTAGTAACTAAAGGGATAAGATGGTGAGACAGGTGAAACAATGAACCACATAGAGAGGACACTTAATACAGCCCAGTAAAAACAAAAGAGAGTAACAATTCTAGCAGAGATAAGGACTTTGTTCCATAGAAAGAAAAAATTTCAATGCAAGAAGTAAACTGCTGTGCCTGAGGTAAAATATTAACTTCGAGGTTTATACACTTGCTTTGTGAATGACTGATTAAAAATCTCATCCATGGCTTCACCTCCATTAGATTTAAGCTGAACACATGACTGCATACTCACTGCTGAGCAAGAGCTAGTCTGTAGGAGTTAGCTAGCACCTTGATTTCATTGCACTTAGCCCTATTTCCTGACAAACTGAAGCATTAACCCACGTTTTTGCTTTAATTTGTTTCATTTCAAGTCCAATTTCAATGTCCCTGCAGCATTTCCATTATAATCTAGCAGATCGAGGGACATGGGTTAAGAAGTGACCTCAATTCCGACCGAACCACAGAAACGAGCTCAGGAAGGGCTACAGCCTTTAGCTACAGAAGCAGACTAGGTTTCATTCACTATTCAAGCAAGTGTCCCGTGAGACCTAGATACATCCTGTTAGAGAAACCAAAGTGATTCTCAAGGACATGTTGCCTTGCTGTTAAAAAGCCAACAACCAAAATCCGAAACACATCTACGACATTCACCAATACCTGCAAAGATGCTATCTACCAAAGGCATTCATAATCTATGGATTTTCATTTTCATTAATTTTATGCCATGTCCTCAGATTCTATTTCCAAGGCAGCTTAGTGATAAGCAAAAATGTCCCCTTCATGCACACTGTGAATGTCTTAAGTGGCCTTAGAGCAAAGCCACTTGTAAGAACAACTGCAGCAACAAAACTGTACACAAATCAAGTATCAAAATATTGTCTCTGTTCCTTCATTTACAGAACCTGCAACCACCACTATATGGTACAGAACAGAGAACTAACCGTCAGTCTTACAAGAGAATATTAGGATTAAAAAAAAGTGAAGTCCAAAGTGAAATGAAAACACCTAGTGGTCAAATTGCCCAAGAATCATAAAATACAACAGAGAATGTAGTCACAGTAATGCAGCTGTCCGACTATTTCAGGCAAACAAAACAGACTTCTAATAGACTGAGAATGACTTAAATAGAAGAAAATAGAATTAGGAACAGCTGCTCTTACTAAGCTCCACTGCATGGTGGATTTGATGAGTGCTGAAGACACTTGTGGATTTGTCAACTCAACAACTCATCTACTGTAGTCACCAGTTCCCCCCCCTCACTTCAGAGGGGGAAAATATAAATCCTATTTAGAGTTTCCTAGATAGGCTGATTCTTGCATAACACTGTTACAAGACATTTTCTGCCCTTGGATAAGAAGGAAGAGCTTGGAAGTCAAAAAGATAAACTGTCAGAGAAGAATTGTAGCTTAAACACTGTCATCTCAAATGGAGCATGAAAGACCAGCTCCATAAACAAAATATTCTTATTTCCAAGTGCTACCCCATAGAAAACAGGCACTACCACAGATACATATTTAGTTTAGCTTGAGTGGCAGGAACAAATCATAATTAATAGTTAATTATTGGTACAAGAAGATTCAATGAGCTCTTGCCAAGCAAAGCAGTACATTGCTTCGTACCCCTGTGTCTCTTGATTTGATGCACAGAAGGATTCAAAGGGGGAAAGAACTCTGGGCTTCAGCCCAGAGAGATAAATCTCCTTCATGCTGAAGGATACAGGGCAGCTCTGCAAAGCTACTCTCTCTTTGTCTTGGAGGGAGGGCAGGGCTGTAACTCCAGCAAGTTCACTGCTGCACACCTGTAAGAGCTTTATGGGCAGGAAGACGGGAGAACAAACTCAGGAGCGTATCAGACATCTTCCACACAGCCTGATCAGGGAGCAAAGGCACCATTTTCAGCCAGCCACGGACCCAGCATGGAAATGGGCCAAGCTCAGCAACCAGCACTTGCATGGCACAAACACAGGCCCCCATCACCTACCCAGCACAGGTTATCCAGGGATAAAGACTCTTTGTCCTGTGGGAACATGGCTGTGCTGCTTTTAGAGACAGCTTTATACCTAAAAGCAGGTTCCTTTGCAGAAAGCAGTTGGTAATACCAAGCCAAAAATCTTGTCCAGAACCTGATGCTGCACTTTGACCGCAGCACTGAGGTTGCAGGGGAACATGGTGTCATGGTGCTTACTCCATCACTTTGGTCAAGACTAAGGTGTCAGCTTGGGCTTCAGGATCAAACACGACAGCAGTGCCAGTAGCAGCTGGGGCTGTGAGTTGAGCAGTCTAAGACCATAGCAACCACCAGCACATCCATGACACAATCTCCAGTTAATCGAGTTAATAATAGTTAATATAGTCAGGAAAACTGACTATAATTTTAAAATCTGTATTATACTTCTAAAAAATATTTTAATAAATTCTTAAATAACAAGTCTTGCTAGTCTGCATTTTGAGTTACTCATTAAATATTAATTTCTCACATAAGAGACCTCAGAGACTGTGAAAGCACAACAGAATGAACCATGCACCTAAGCAGTGTCTGGAGGAGGGAACACCATAGTCTTACCTGACAGATAGGCAAATTGTTTCTTTAATTGGTCATGAATATCTGCAGCATAGAGGGGACTAATATCCTGATGCATGATTTCATCTGCAGAGAGAAAAAGATTTGCATTGCAAAGTCATTTTATGTAAAGTTTCACAATTTCACAGCAGACATTTAAAAAAAATATCATCCCTAGAACACAAAAACCCAGAAAACTGTTCAATTTTTGAAAAATACGTGGAAATCTTCGGAGTCTTTCAAGTGTTTGCTAAGGGCAAACTTCTCTTTGAACAGCATACTGATAAAAGAGCAATGTAGATTTACTAACAGTCAGAATCAATATGGGACTGTCAGTGAACCAAACACTGTAGAGCTCTTATTCCTCAGGAATGACATTAAACAGTGGGGGCTTTACACATAAAATTCAATTTTTATTAAAATCTTCTAAAGTCATGCAAAACCAAGAAACTTATGATCCTTCTAGCCTGTTGTCTAGTGTTCAAATACCCCAAGACAACAGCATTAAATAAGATAGGCAGAATATGCTTGAAAGTACATCCTCACATTGAAAACACACACACACATTTTACCTAAAAAGCAATGCTTAAGCTTTTATCTCAGCCCTTCCACTTCAGCTTAATGACAACCACACTGCTTTCCTGATCCTTCGTTTTCTGCTACAGTATTTGAGCAAAGGCATTTCCCACAGTATATTTCCAGAGGTCAGGCAGAAACCCGAGTTTTGTTGATCATTATAAGGACTGCATGACAGAGTTGACTCATGCATTAAACTATAGTCTCTTTTTTTTTTTTAACAAGAAAACAAAAAGTTTTACTCTTTTGCAATTTCTAAAATTGTATTTTTAGCTCCATTGAAAAATATTAAAGAGACAACATAGCCTTTTCATTTTTTGGTTTAGAACATTTCTTTTAACCTGACATTGTATTGGCATTGAAGGTTTGGTTCTTCATGTACATTGAAATGCCATTGATGTGGGCTTCAATCAGACACTCACATCTGTGAATATGCACAGGAAAAGTAAGTAAAACCTAAAACTGATGTAAGGTTAAGTGTAATCTGCATTTAACTACAAGCTGAAGTAAAGCTCTGATCCTCAAGGGAAGGACTTGAGATTTTTCAAATGGTAGATCGTGAGCAGACACTTGCTTCTATAAGCGATTCTCATATACGTAAAATTCAGAGAACTGCAGTTATTTGAGCACAGCAAAAAAGCCACTTTCAGTTACTTCTTCCAGATAAGCAACAACTTATACTGTGAAACAGAACTTCTCTGTTTTCTGTTGGCCGGTCAGGCAGAGGAAGACCCATGACCACTTTTAAGGTCACACGCTGATCAGGGCTATTTTTCTGCATCCGGTGAACTGTTGCCTGATCAGAAGACCTCTGCATACCATGCTGTCAAATCCATAAGTAGATATGTTTAAATGTCAAGTCATATTTCACCCAGACCTTCAGTTATGTCATGATCTTAATGTTTTCAAGAGAACGCTGAATATAGATCTTTCAAAAGTCCAATCTGAGATGGCCCAGTAATTCCCAGAAGAGGAACACCCCACTCCCACAAAATAAAAAAAGAATTCAGATTTTATTTTTGATGTCTGTACTTTATAATATAAGGAGCCCTCCTGCAGCGTTGTTTAAGAAACTGATTCTGCAAACCAATACCTGCAGGTGGACCCATTTGCCAGAATATAAACTACTACAGGATCAACACCTATATTTTGGTGGGAGTTTGGAAAAGGGAAAATAATATAATCATTCTGCAACATGTCATCCTGCCTAAAGTCACAGGCAGAAAATACTTTTATTATTGCATAGTCTTGCACCCTAAACATGTAATAAAATACTCATGTTTTGCATAAGTACATACATGACACAACATTCAAGCAAGCAAAACATTCACAAGGAAGAGAGACTCTATGTTTCCCAGATACATAATGATCATTATTTCCTCATGAGTCCATATGATCAATCCCACTGCGATCCTGACTTGTGCCATGTGGAATACAGTCTAGATTTGATTGCCCCAGCACTCCCTCTGATAGGAGAAGCAGCTTTTGCAACTCATGTTGGTCAGCCCCATAACCTTGCAGTCAAAGAGAGTATTTTCCTTCCCCCTTGTTTTAAACTCAGTTTTGACTCAAATTTAGGAGCCTGTCTATTTGCAACTGGAGGAGCAGCACAACGTGGCCACTCAGACAGCAAACCTCCAGCATTCCTTCCTGCTGTGCTCTCCTCCACCAAAGCACATCTCATCTTGCTCTTGCTGATTCAGTTTCACAACATACTTCTAAAAGCCAAGTATGCACTAAGATCAGAGCTGATTTTCAATAATTTGAAACAACTGAGATAAAACGTAGCAGCACACACAAAAAAGGCAAGAAAATGCAACTCTGGAATTGCCCAATAGGTCACATCCAGCAGCTCGACGGGATACACCTGAACCCAGTAACACTGCCCATAGATTTAGCCAGAAATCCCTCTTCAATATCTCGTTTTCCTTCAGAGGAGATGCAATTGTAAAAACTCATTGCTCTGCATCATTTCCTTCACATTTAGCATCCCTCTAGAAAAGAATGCTCATCACAATTTGTTTGGGGTTTAATCTGATTTCACTTAAACATTGTCCATCATTACTGGAATATGCTATTTCTTTAACAGGATAAGGCAACAAAAGGCACACATGCTAAAAAGACTGTGAGGGCACAGGCTCCTTTACCCTCATGGCCTTTAGGGAAAATAATTTCTTGGAATTATTCTTTAAATAGAGAACTTGCCACCTGGTACATTCTTTAAGGACAATTTCCATTTTTTGAAAAGCTAATGAAGTGCACATTAAAATACAGAATTACTAAAAATCTGTTCACTGTTTTCTAAGGAATTTTTATAGGCTCAAACTCCACTTCCATTTGGATGGATTAAGATTCACACAGCCCATTATTTTCCCTGTTCTACCTTTACTGCTTTACATAGTATTTTCAAAACAGAGAACTAAGAGTTTGTCTGTTTTACTGTATCCAAAATCCATATTTGAAAAAAGTTGCTCATATCAAAATGTACTAGAATATCCAGTCTTTCTTGAAGAGCTCGTTTAAAGAGTTTGCCAGACTACCTTGCTTAAAAGAAAGTCCCCTGATTTCATAGTGGATGTGATATTGTACGTGGAAATGAAGAATAAAATAAGGTTCTCTAAAGCTATTACTGCCTTTTTTATTATTAGGCTTTTTAAAAAAAACACATTTAATAACTGGTAATGAACAAAGATATTTTTCTAAGCTGACAGCTGGAGGTTCTTTAAAAAACCCCACATTATTTCGTATTTAAATTAAGAATGTAAGAGAGGACAGGAGTGTCATCTCACTAACATAAAGGAATCAGTTAAATATATAGTTCTTATCGCAAAAAATTGTCTCTAAAAATGTGAACCGCAATCTTACAGATATATCATCTTATAATTCAATTTTAAATCTTGCTTTGATAGTCTTGTCTCAATGATGGAGGATGATGGCTTAGAGGGGCCTGACCCCATCCCATCAGAGGCACCCGACTGCATTTCAAATGAACCACGATGACCGATTTAAGCATGAGGGCACAAAGATAACTTGTGCTTGAATTACCTGGTGCCAGTAAGCCCTGAAGAAACCTGGATCTGACAAAACAATCAATGCCACTCAAGTCAAGAATTTCCCTTATTGGTAAAAGGGTCCTCTTTCTTTTCAGATCAGACTGAAACTCATAATCATTTGGAGTTTGTCTGATGTGCCGAAGCAAATCCATTTTCACTGAAGACAATGCTGGAGGGAAGTCCAACCTGATCATACCTACAGGACACAGAAGGAAGACTCTGGACATGACTCGTGAACCTCCTGTAATGGTTTAATCCAACTCCCAGCGAGTCAGCTGGAATTACACCACCCTTTAAGTAGTTCTGCAGGAAATTCTATGGCCATTACTTTATACCAACTTGAAAGCCAAACTATCAGTACACATCCGGACACAGTTACGCCTTTCAGCACAGATGCCGGTAACACACCAGAAAGCAAACCGCAAATCATTTTTCCTCCTCCTCTTTCTTGCTGAGTCTGCAAGATTTTCATGAAAACATGTCTATGGTTTCTCTGTGAAATTCATGCCTCAAATTGAAGAAATTTTCTCAAAACAGTTTTTTATTTATTTTTCTCAAACAGTTTTGTTTTGCTTCTCCACTGGAACAGCCAACCCACTCAAAGAGTTTTATGAAGGGGATCTTAATTTGAAAAATCTCTTCGTTAAACCACCCTCCCATCTGGTAATTATAAATGCAAGATAATGACTTTCAGAGCAGTCCCTTCATCTCTCTTAGCCCCAAGGCAAACCTTTCATTTCCTCATTCTTCCCTCTTCATCTTTGCCCCCCAACCACCATCACTAACAGTCAGGTCCATTGTGTAGCCCCCAAAGGAGGAAGGGCCACAGCAGCAGAGCTGGTGCAGACAGCCCCCTTCTGCACTAAGCAACGTAAAACTAATGAGCTAGTCAAGATGCCAAGTGAGCTTTCTGGCTTTTAAACTGAATTTTAAAAATTGTTGCTGATTAGTGACCTTGCCTGCAAGCTCTGTGCCAGGTGTGCTCAGGCACAACAGCTGAAGAGCGAGCGCTTCAGGTCCTTGTGCTATTTGTAGCCACACCGGTCTGATGACAGACATTTATGTGTGCTCGTAAACTAAGATTTAAAACCTCACCAGCTGAAAATACCTCCAAGAAGAGTTAATTTTGATTTCATTTGACTATCCTGTCATCAAAACGAGGATTCAGGAAAAACGAGTGATTAAAATTTTGGAGTTTTCATGTAAAACACAGTTCTCTACTGAAGTGTAGTTGGGAAGGAAATTATCACCCAGGCAAAACAGGGCTCTTGCAACTTTTTTGTTTCTGGTGAGCTAAAATACCCCAAGTAAGCAGGAAATACAAGTTCTTTTTCTCCACCAGCATCCCAGTTATTAGCTCAAACAGATATAAACCAGCTCCAAAGAGCTTCATATGTCATGGAGTGTCCAAAAACATTTTAACTTGCGTAGTTATGTACAATTTTTACTTGTAAAAGCCTTACAGCCTACAGTCAAGTTGCAGCTCCCATTTTCCCTCCTACTCGGAGAAGACAATTTCCTCTCATGAGCTCTGGTACAGAAAACGGATCCTCAAGTTGAGATACATTTTCTTTTAAGATAATCATGCTTTATACAGGTTCCACTTCTACAGCATTACTAACATCAGTAAATTTTCTAGGACTCTATGGCCTACTACCACAATATACATAGAACAGCACCACTATGTACCCAGTGCTCCAATAAAGCCAGGCATCCTCAATGTTAAGTAAGGATCTAGTCGAGTCAAGACTTGGAAGTGGTACAGCCAAAGAAAATCTAAAACCTTAAGAGAGTTGCCGGTGTTATAGGCCCATGCATAGTGGACACAGGCACCTCTTGTCAGGGTGGTTTTTAAATATCTTGTGCCTCAGAAGCCCTGACAGATCTTTGGAGAAGCCCGTAATATTTTTGCAATGCCTCTCATATTTCCTACATTTTGGTAATATTTAAATTATTTCATTGAAATGAAACTTGATAACTCTGCTTGGATAAGTATACATAAGAACACCACAACTACTCAGAAGACATGTGAGTCCCAAAAGGCTGCAATTCCAGAATTTAAACAGGGGGCAGGAACTTGTCATAGGTTAAAAAACAAAAACCAAGACGCCAACATGTTTGTATTATACAGTTGCCTACTGAACCCCCTGCTTTACTCAGGTAAATGCTGCTTTCTGTAATTACAACTAAAAATATCCACCTGTTTCTTCCTTGAGATCACAGAGTTAGAGATTTGGCACAGGACAATCAACAAAAATATGAAAATGATGGTTTGGTTTCAGGTGGGGAGATTTATTTCCTTCCTTAAAAAAAAAAACATTTTGAGGTGTACAGCAAACACAGTGTTGTTGGCCTGGCACAAGATGACAGGAGGTGTAACAATTCCCATTTTCCTGACTCAAATTATGAAATACCTCCTCGAAAGCATACTTTGAGCGCCAACTAAGACTTCACTTTCTTTCAAACTCTTCTCTAAAATTTTTGGAGACCACTTATCATGCACGTCGAAGAATGTACCTGTTTTTCTTTCTCCTATTTCTTCTTACACCTCTCCTATTGTAAAAGCCAACCAAGTTCCTGGTCTTATTTGCCTAAATAACAGCACCTCAAAGCACAAACATGAGAGGTAATACAATCCCCTCTCTTTCATGTGTAATAGATCTATTCACAGGATACTACCAGTGCTAAATACTACAGCTTCTTCCTCCTCTGCTTAATCAGTCATACCTACTTGACACATAGACTCTGTAGTCCCACAGCTCGTCAGTGATCCGCTTTAAGTTTGAATACAGCTTACAAGAGTGATTAAGCACTAACTAATCTGCAACTAGGAGAAAATGATGTAATAATTAGGGAGTCAATCTAGGGATCAACAACAAGAAAATTTAAAATGAGACAGAAGGAAGGAATGGTGGTGGTGGTGGTGCAATTTTGCAAGATACCTGACAGCGTTACCAGGTACAGCATTTAATCTGCGTTGCCATGCTTTACTCCATATGTGCCTAAGTACACCTAGCCTGTTTTGGTGAGAAAGACATTCTTTGTGCTATCGTAAGTGATAATAATGACTTCCTTCCCAAACAGAGAAGTAAGGGGAACTTAGAATCATGCTACACAGCCATATTATATCATAAATTTTTATTAGCCACCAAAAGGCCTTAGAGATAAAGGGCAGCAACGACGTCAGATGTACTTACTGCCCAGACATATAAATTAACCTGGTGTGTATGGCATGCTTTTCCTATTGCAACAATAATATTGCTCTCATCTTTTTTTTCCAGGATGTCCTGAAGAAAGCCAAGCCTGCTGGTAAACCCTTTTCTGTTATTTTTAGGATCATTTCAGACCATTAAGAACCATGCTTAAATATTGCCAAAACTGCAGCATTGTTAAATCCTTAATACTGCAAATCATGCTGAGTGTACAGTATAAAAACATTTCCAAAGCATTAGATGTACTTAGTCACCTATAAGCAGCAGATTTAGCAAAAAGCAAAGATTTTTTTTTAATGGAGAAATATTAAAGACTGAACAGTAGAGAGTGTTCCCCTAGCCAGCACTCAAGTGCTAAGAAGGCAAGTGACCCAGATGTGTCTCACTTAGTACTTTAGCAAGCAAGCCTCCATGAAATAACAGAAATGTTATATTTTGCCAGCTGCATTTAATAAGATTTAATGTTCTGAGAAAATTATTATGAGAATTTTGGGTTCTAAGTACTAAAGCCTTGCAAAGAAGAGGAAGCCTTACAACTAGAGAAAAGGGAAAGATCAAATCTGAATAGAAGAGCCACGTGTAAATTGAAGAATTCATCTTCAGCGAGCTTTAAAAACTACGGATGCAAACCCTCAGCTTAAATGCATATAAGTTAAAGTGGATATATTTTCAGGCAACCAAGCCACAGATTTGTCTCCATTTAAAATACCTGCTTTCAACTCTTCCTATGCAGTAATGTACCTCAAAGCAGGTTCCAAAGCTTTAACTGAAAAGACAACACACACAGGACCAGCTGCATGAATACCTGGCAATTCTACTACACAGAATGCTATTTCTGTGTGCTATTTTGGAAGCAAGATAAGATTTTAAACAACAAGTGATTTTACTCTTGATTTGAAAAAGAAAACAAAAACCAAACACTTTAATAAAACAGCAAAGTGGCAAAATCTAATTGCTTATTGTATATATCTATTCTGGAGATAAATTACAGCTGTGCTGACATTTGTCAGGTTGTCACAGAAGGGGCCAGGTTGGAAGAGACCTTAAAAGATCATCTAGTTCCAACCCCTCTGCTGTAGGGAAATCTTCCATTGCATCAGATTGCTCAAAGCCCTGTCCAACTTGGCCTTGAACATTTCCAGAGAGGGGTCATTCACAACTTCTCTGGGCAACCTGTTCCAGGGCCCCATCATCCTCAGTGTAAAGAAATATTTCTTCTTTGTGTCCAGTCTAAACCTGTCCTCTTTCAGTTGAGAACTGGTGCTTCTTGTCCTGTCATTGCAGGCTCTTGTAAAAAGGTCTTTCCTGAATTTTATCATTTCAATGACATAGAGTAGGGCCATGATCACTTCTAACTATATTTTATGGTACTCTGACGACACAAGCAGTTTCTCATCTAACTGTATGCTATAAACTAATGTTTTGAAAAGGGATGCAAAGCACTTTGCGTGTGTGAGAGAGAAGGAAGGGCTAAGTGTTCACTAAGTGGCTTATCTAGAACTGTGTACTAGTTTTCAGGTAAGACATTTACTTGCAGCTGCCAGTAAATTTTCCAGTATTTGGGACTGTGACTACATGTGACTTAGAAAGAAGAGGTTGCTAAGCTCATAACCAAACTGGCTGACCCACCTAGCCACCACACAGATGACAGAGTTGTTAACGAAGCAGTTCTTGAAGCACTGTGGCCTAATGCCACTACAAATATGAAACCCATGATGCCTCCCTAAAGCACTGCTAATATTAGCTGTTTCACACAGCACAGAGGGAGGACACAGACATGGTTCACTATTTTGCACGGGCAGATAAAGAATCCCATAGTGCGATACTGTGAATTTTTCTGGTCACATCCAGGGTTTTGCAGGCAGTGTGCAGATTTGACAGAAGCCTCCACTCCTTTGCTTAATTTTCACCTCTTTTAGGTCTCAAATGAAGCCTCCATTCATTATCCAATGTAAGAATTTGACACGTCTATAATGACTAATCAAGTTCTACTAAATAAAGCTCTGGACCTGTAAGCAAGAAGCTATTTTTGAGGGAAATTGTGCAAACCAAATCAATGGAGTAATAATTTCTTAGACTTATTTCAATGTCTCATCTGCAAAAAACCAAACCCTATTAGATTCTACTTGTGTAAGTGCAACAATCTAACTGGACGTTACCTCTAATTTGAGAGGATGTTTTGCTAGAATTTTAAGAAAAAAGATTGATAGTTTTCTATTAAAAATCTGCTCATACAGGGAAACTGGTTCAAATTTCTGAAACAACAACAAAAAATTCCCTGTTTTGTGTGCGCGCAGTACAAAGTAGATACATATTAAAAAGGCAACAATTCCCTCTTTGTTAAGAGAAACCACGGTCCATAAATTGCCTTGAGTGAAATGCAAAATCCTTGCTTAGAACTTAAACCCAACAAAACTCTGTCATGTGCAAACTGAGAAGTTAATGCATACATCACTTATGCTGAATTAAATGACTTACATAATTTCTCTCATCTAAATAAGCATAAAGCAGGAAACAAGATAAAGTACAGTGAAGATGAACTCAGTTTGCACAATTCCACAGGCTCTGCGGAATGAAGGTTTATAAAAGGCAGGGTCTTCAAACAGCACTGAGTGACTGCTCTTCCATTTTTAAAGGGTTTTGGTCTTCTGTACAACACAGAAATACAGTAGAGTTGCATTTTGAAGATAAAAGCAATGTATATGAAAAAAGTTCTGGATATTTGATGCTTAAAGAAGTGCCTAAGACACAGCATCTATAAAAGCATTTGAGGAAAAAAAAAGCCCATAAGGCTCCTTCATTTCAAATCTCTCATTTATCATGTGCAATGAAGAGGCAAACTTTGACCGTGAACTTCCCCAGTAGTGTGTTCTCATCTGGAGTCTCATTTAACCTCACTGGATAGCCTGCTCCAGAGGTCACTTCCAACCTAAATTTACTTGCAATTCTGAAGGAATTCCCTAACCCTAACTCAGAATCCTAGAAGGAAAACAGAAATTTCCAACATAGATATCATGGCCTTACAACAAATGATCACATACAAATTAAATTGTGTAATAAGTCAATATGTTGACTTTAAAAATTCATACAGTATAGTGTAAAATTTAGTTACAGTAACACATTTGTTGAGTCTCAGGTTAATAAAGTCTGTCTACAGCCATATATTACAAGGTACACCAATTTTCTGAAAAACAAAATTAAAATAAAAAAAAAGATGGCTAAGGCAATAGCTTTTCAAAATGAAAGAGGAAATATCCCAGAGTCATGATGAATTAGTTCTGCTTTCTAAAAACAACTTCAGCCAATAATTTATTTCCCAAGGACTGCTCACAGCCCACCAGAAGGGTCCCACGTTAACAACTAACAACTTCACAGGACACAAAACTATCACCTAGTAGCAGATCTCTTTCCCGATGCAGTACTATAGCACTGAAGAGATCACATCATACCTGTCTCATGGGCAAACAAGCATAGCACTGACTTGCCTTGCTTTCCTCCTTTCAGGTAAAGCTTTGGCGTGCTCTTAACAACAAGACATAGCAAATGCCAGTGGATTCATCCATTGGAACCTTCATTCCCTGAAATGCAGCTCCCATGTGCCACACTCGACTCCAGCAGCTGAAAGGAGTCCACTTTCATTGCCAATAAGGCTGTGATAGCCAGATCTTAAGAACACTCCCTTCAATTACAAGCACACACAGAGGATTTCTGCTGGGACTACAAATCATCCTCTTTCCACATTTTCCCTACCTACAAAAAAATCCAGGAGCACCTCCACAAGGGATCCTCCTTGAGATCCTGTCACTTGGAGACTGCCTGCTAACTCCTAGGGATCCATGGCCACAGACAGGCAGTGTTGGCTCCCACATCCCAGTACTGCAATACTCAAACTGTTAGAAACTTTTTAGTCTTGCAATGCATCTACAGGACAGGAGGTGCTTACAAACACATTTGGATGCTGAAAACCAGAACCAACACTGCTCAGCTACCTGCACAGTCTTGAAGCAGAACAGAGACTTGAGTCCTGAGCCTATATTCCAAACCCATCCTCTCTTTTCAGTTGTACATCCTTTTTGCCAACTCCCTACCCTCACTTCTGGACACAAACTGATGAAGGAATTCTCCAAGGAGACATTGTTTCCCTTGGAATTTTTCAGAGGGTTGACAATGGAAAGATGCATATCCAAGACCTGTCCTTCAATTTTCATTTTCTCTCCTCTGCTGACTGTAGGCACAAAAAATATCCTATGCAGAGCTTGGGAAGAAGAAGAAAGAAAAGGGCCGGGGAAAGAGACAACCCTTCCACCCACTTTGAGCACAAAATCTTTCAACAGTTCTCCAGAAAGAAATGATTTCTGGCACAATGAACATGCCCATAAGAAGCAGTGGCAGTCAACAGATGAGAATCAAGCCTTAGCAGCTGGTAACAAAAGCAGCCCTGCTCACTAATTTCTCAGGAATCAAATACAAATTAAAACACCCTATTTTAAAAATGCAATTTACACAAGCAGCCCTAGCATGGTTACACATGCACCACCATGATTCGACACAAAACACTCCCTGGTTCTGCAGTTTAAAACAGACATTCACTCCATCATAGAATAATCAGTGGTTTCCTAAATCCACCTCTCAGGACAAAGGAGGATGCACGTAAAGAACAAAAGTTACTCAGACTGATTAAACTCTCCACCCTTTCCAAATGGTTATCCTCACCTTTCATTCATTCCTCCTAAGCAGTGTGCCTTTTAGTATTACCCCTAGTAGCATTGAGAAGCAGAGCACTCAGACTCCCATGTTGATAATTGATACTAATTAAAGATCAGTAAGAAGATCCATCCTTCATTTAGAAGACCCACCCTTTACCTACCTGTTTCATTTAAATCTGACATTTCAAAAGCAAAAGCATCAGAAGGCTAGACACCAGTCCATGGGCTCAGTGCTCTTTCTCTGTCCCCCTCTGCAACAGTCATGCATACCAAAAGCAGAAAACAGAACTGGGAATGTGGATTCAGGCACCAGAATAAGGAAGCAATTTTTGCTTGTACGTGTTCCACAAAACACGCTTTCAGTTTGCAATGGACTGTAGCTGCCCTATTAATGGCAAATAATATCTCCACTATTTCATTTCATCTTAACAGAAACAACATTTCTATAGAAAGCTCTGACTGGAGGAATTCAAGAAATAATGCATTTTAGATTAACTCTCCTATACTAACAACTAAGGGATGCCAAATTGTATCCTGTGAAAGAAACTATGCTTTTTCCCTACCTCCAATAAGGATCAGGAGAAATTACACATCTGATATTCAAACAAAATGCAATGAGTTGAAAATTAAAACACACTGTAAACCAGGAACAGCAGGACAGGTCTCTGCAACAGCAAATTCTCCTTGTAAGCTTTAGTAGCAGTTCTGATCATCATAATCATGGTGTGAGTGAATACCGAGCAAAGTACCTTCTGTGTAAAATACACGGATAGATTTAGTGGCTACATCTGCTGTACCGAGAAATACATCCGCAAATAAAAGGATACACTGCAAATTTACACAGGGACAGAAAACACACACACGCACACACGTAACAATAAATTATACTTATGCACGAATGTACACAAGCAGAATACAACTTCTGCCTTTGTACTAGAACACATCCCATTTTCCTCAGTCGGATAATGCTATCTGGCAAAGTTCCTGCCCGATCTGCAATCAAGTAACTGACAAAATTTCAAATACTAGACACACCTGTGCTTTTCTTCAGAAGAAGCCACAATTCAGCAATATCTTTGTAGAGCAAGGAGATCAGGCTTAAGGTCATGTTGCTTCTAATCGATTTAGTGCAAAACAGTTCCACGGACAGTGACCTATTTAACTGTGAGCTCATCTTCAGTGCAAAATGAGAGCACAAAACTCCATCTTTCGCTCAAAGCCAAGCCACCGGGGGCACAATGCCTTTCTTCAAATTACATGCAGAGCAAGTGTGCCTGTCAGCAGGCTCAGAGGTCCTCCAAAGGGCTTGCTGGCTGCTGGTTACCCCTTCTTGTCTTCCTGCATAAAGCGCTGGCATGCATTAGATGCAAGCTGTTTGCTTTAAATATGAACACATGCCCTGTTCAAACATTATCAGAGTGAGAATGCATTAAAAAATTAATCCTAAGTGTGCCTTGCCAAAAACCCTCCCTTTAAAAGCCCTAGTTTTAACAAAAATGGTCCAATAAATCTATCATTATAGTATTTTTCTACCACTCACCCCTACTCCACAGAGGGAAATTAACTGCCCAAGGGGCAGATGTCCAATGAACATTTGACTAGAAAGCTCCCCAGAAATACATTCAGCCTTTCCTGTTTGTGAGGGAATTCTCATCCACATGTCTTTGGTGGAACCAAAGGGGGCTGTTTTCCTTGGTGGAAAACCCTTCAAGCACCTGTTCCCTATAAGAAAAGCCTACCTAAAGCAGCAGGAGCTGCAAAAAGACACGTATTCTACTAATGTGACTTTGCAAGTTGAAATACTTTGAAAACTTATTCATAAGACAATGGGAAATAAGACAACAAATAACAAAACCAGACATGAATGTTGGGCTGCCTTGCTTTACTCAATCCTTTAAAGTAACTGCTCAGTGACAGACTACCTGTTAATTAATACACTTGAGATTAGTTATCAGCCATCCAGACTCACTAATACAAGGAGTGAATCAATGAGCATGAGTGATAGCAACAGACATATGAAAACAAATGGATTCTTTTTCTTCACTTCACGGTGTTACAAGAGCCCTTACCCAACAGGAGAGGTCAAGGAAAGAGGACAGTGAGGATAAAAAGCTTGAATTGATGGTTACATCTGTTCACAAAATCCCATTTGCAGATGGGAAAAAGCTCTGTTTCTGCTTCAGCACTACCAGTCATCAACCAGTCCCATAAAAACAAACCCAGACAAACCCAGGTCACCCACAGACCACACCAGAGGTTATTTTCTGAAATGCTCCACATCTGTGTTCTTATAACTCATCTGCCACAGGGCAGGAACTGTTAATAATCCCACACCAATCAGATGTATTATACTAAATCTACCATCTACATAAGCAGCTCTATTCAGTGCATTGCATTAAAATATGACCCTAAGAATATAATCAAGGTAATTTATTTTCAATTCTGCTATTTCATTTTGGGGGCCATTACATTCTATACTGTATCAAAATACAAGGGTTTCCTAAACAATACCAAATGTTTTTAAATAAGGTAGATTTAAAAGAAGTAAGACTCCTTAGAAATGTTTTACTTGACTATTCTGTATTTTACATGTCATTAGCATATTGGATTTTGCAGAGTTCAAAACTGGTGAATGAGCCTTCACACCGTTCCCACAAGTCATGTAAATACTCACACATGTGAAAGCTGAGATGGAGCAAGTGACCTCTCTTAGATCAGGTAACAGCATCTGTTGCAATGTCAGAAACAGGATCTATGTCTCAGCTCTAAGCCCGTACTCCCGCTTTTCCAGGACTGTCACCTAACCAGCTGGGTGGAGGTGCAGGCTCCTAGATCAGTATCGTGACCTGTAGTCCTCAAAGATCACAATTCATACCATTTTATTTCTAGCTCTTGTGCTACAACATGTCTCCAGGAAGAACAGTCTTAGCACAGCCAGAAATCCAAATACCATATTCAAGTATATACACAAGATATTAATTTCTTAATTTCATCACCACGCTGGTATCAAAGAAGTCCTCTGTAATATGCTTGGGTACGTCTGCTGGCAGTGCCAGGATTTTGCTGTCCCATGCAGCACAGCATGTGGAAAACACAACTCTTGTTATCTGATTGATAATAAAAGATGATAAAGCAGGCATGGGAGCACTTTCTAAATATGTAAAGAGAGGGAGAGGAAGTTTTATAGCCTTCCTTCAGAGATAAAAACCAAGCAAAAGAGGAGCTACACCCTTCTCAAGATAGGTATCACCCCAACCTAAACACGTTCCATAAGACACAGGAACCTGGTATTTTGACAAGCTGGCTACTTCCTTAAAAAACCAACTCAAACCAGAAAGAACAATCAAAAACCCCCATGAATGCAGAATAGGAAAAAAGACTGACCTGTAACATGCTGGCTGTGCTTGTTCTCATTGTCAAGACAGGGAGGAAGTATAAACCCTTGTATTAATCAACACAGCCTGTTCCAGAGCCCATTCATGTTGTATGAAATGCGGACAACCACCCTTCAACAAGCTTCTGCCGTTAGATTTCAGAGCATAGGGACCAGTGAAACAAGTCATTCAGGTGAAAACCAAGTACTAGTTTAAAAATAATTTAATTTCTTGGTCTAGTGCACCAGATACGTGGAACAGTTATGCTCCAGGCCTCCACCTTCCTCACCTTCAGATCTCCAAAACCCACAGTTACATATGTTTTAGAATTGTAGAATGGCCTGGGTCGGACAGGACCTTAAAGACCATCTAGTTCCAATCACACAGGGACACCTTTCAACTAGGTTGCTCAGAGCTCCATCCAACCTGGCCCTGAGCAGCTTCCAGGGATGTGTTTTTTCCTGGACCAAGCAAGATGTAATAATGACTGTGGCTAAGAACACCAAAATAAAGGAATGTATGTTTCTACCCTGCTATCCTTTAATATAATATCCTTTAATACACCTTGACCTCCCAGTTTTATGGACCAGAGTGACCTTAGACTTAACACATGTGAAGAAATGGTACGTACAGAGAGCTCCTGTGCCATAGAGCAGACTCAGAACCTGCTCCCACTGTGCCGGAGGGACAAAAGCCCACACCAAGCCTCTGTGGAAACTGGCCTCGAATATCTGGCTAAAAGGTCTTTCAGGCAAAGGTGATTTTTTCCCATTCTGCACAGAAAGCTGGACTGGAGCTGCCATGGGCTCCTGTGAAATAACTCTCCTGCGAAAGAGGGTTCCAGCCAGTAACTGAATGCCTTTTCAATTTAGCACTCTATTTTGGAGAGTGTGCATGGGGAAATGTTTGCTTCATGGTAATAATACCTGGTTTCCTTGCCGTGCACTTCAGAGAAGAGCAGCAAGAAAGAACAAAGGCATTGAAGCACAAAACCCTTCCCTGGCCTTCATGATCCAGCCTGAAACACAACCAGAGATGAGAATTGTGCTACGTGGGCACGCACATTAGCAAGAAGACTTTAGAGCAAATTTAAGCTCTATTAAAACACGAAGGAGCAACAGCACTCCTGAAAAAGTCTGCGTGGGCAGAAGTGTATATATTTATAAATGCAAAGAACTTCATTTCAACTTCACTCACACTCTGCACTCAGGTTAAGCTCCCCTTCCCACCTCAGCATGGGCTGTGAATGACAGACTCCAGTGGGCACAGCAGAGGAAAACACTGTGGGAGAAGCTGTAAAAAGATGCATGCAGGGTCAGCTGAGGGTAAAAGACTGTGCCATCTTAGTTTTATGAAACCCAGAGAAGGAAGCTATGACTGTGGCCTCAATATACAAGATACTCTACCTGCTTTAGAAAGGATGTGCAAGCGTGCAGCATGAGGGTGGCAACGCTTGTGGTAAAGGCTATTAAAGTTGGTAAGTTCAACATTAAAACATAATTACTAAACATAATTTTCCTTCAGGGGTGTGGTACTTAGCAAAAAAGCACACCAATAAAATGACATGGCACTTTGTAGGATTCAGCATGACGAAACCTAACCTTATAGTATCATCTTTAGCATAATCTAAATGTATAGTCTCTCAAAAAAACCCTAGCAAAATACATGTAACTCACACCTGTAACTGCAGAATTTATAATTGCATGGAGTTTTGAAGACATTAAGTAATTTAATGCATAATTTGTTGGCATCTAGTTTAGCATACTAAACTATTTAAAAGCCCTAGTCATTTTCTCCTTGTAAGCCTTCTTGATGTTTGGTTTGGTTTTTTTCAAAGAATGAATGCAAAAAAGGTTTCATTATTTTTGAAGTCATCAAGCATTCAAAATTTCCAATTCTGTCTGGTTTACATCAAAAGATTTCAAGGATTAAAATTAGTTTATACACATATAATACATGCACACACACACACAAACATGTGTTTGTATAAATCCATTATACTAATCAGCTTGTTAAATATTCACACAGCAAACCAACCCACTCTGAAACTCTTTGACAGTTTTCAACTTGAACGTTGTCATCAAAGAAGTTTCCTGTATGACATCCAAACTTAAATTTAAGCAAGTACAAGCAATCAAAAATTGTGATCAGGAAAAAAAAAAAGGCAATAAAAACTGCTATCCATGAAGAAAGACACCCTTTTCATTGAAAACAAGCATGCTGGTAATACTAATTGTTGCTGGAGCACTTAAATGGAAAGGATGCTGTTCAAGTAAAAGGCTGAACCCTGCTGTATCATTGAAAAAGATAATGCCAAGAAGAAACATAAGGAAAGATGCTGACAAATTCCATGTTGATAGTTCACTTTGCACTGTAAGACAAAAATAAACTTCAAAGTTTTGAAGATTACACATCCCTTACACCAGGTATCCAAAAGGCAGGAGAACATGTCAGTAATTTTTAAGGCTGTGTAACACCTTACCAAGGATGGTACTTTTGTAACCTCATGACTACACCTAGGGGCTTTGCCCAAAACCCTAACAGAAGCCTGGCCACTGAATGCAGTTATCACACACCTGTTTCAGTTTCTAGTTTAAAAACTATTTCTTTGTAGTGTTCTGAGAACTGAACTTTAATCAGTTTGTATATTTTTTGTTTACATGTTGTTTCTAAACAAGCTCCCCCATAAGTATTTCATCACAGGGCTCTCCTTGGCTGTGCTGCAGGATTTCTAAGGTTTCGTGTTTCGCAAAGACGCAAAAACTGGAGTTAGTAGTAAACCACTTTATCCTGCAGTATTTAGTAACAGTTCTGTCTGTCCGCAGCTGCAATGCCAACAAAGAAATGGAAGTGACCTTTTTAAGTTCACAAGCCACAGCAGGACTCAGTATAGCAGTGCCTACAGAGGGATGTTGCTACTCAGGCAGCACTAGGGTCAGGAAGAGAGGACTCCTAGCTTGGGACTGAAGGTATCTGTAGCAGCGTTCAAAATTCAGATACAGGACATTGCAGTCTGATAGGAATTGAAAATGTAATTAAAGATGGAAACCAAAGCACCAGTGATGTTACATAGAAGGTAGGACTAAAATTTTGAAAAATCAAGTGGATGAGATCTATTTTTATATCAACAGTAGGATTAAAGGACAAATGAAGGAGGAGAAAAAAAGGATGTGTGGTTTTGTGGCAGCAGGAAGGAGAACCCAATAGTGAGTAATAAGAACAGAAACACATGACAAAAGCAGCACAGGAATTTAACTCTGGAAAGGAAAAACAGGTTTATTATGTATTCTGAAACATATACATTAAAAAGAACATTACTTCAGAAAGTAAGGAACGCGAAAAAGGACCACTTCAACAAATGAAGTGTCGTGCCACACTCACAACTATATTTATAGTTAAAACACAAAACTTTGTCAGCAATAGGAAACACCTTTTTATGACTCTTAAAGTACACAGAATAATTTTTTTTCCAGATGAACAAAGTAACTGGGAAGCAGAAAAATTTTCAGGTCGAAAGTTGTGGGAGAACCTGGTCCAATAAAAATATCAGATGCTCCTGTAACACTGATGGACACAGATAAAGCCTGCAAAACTTTATTAAAAAGGAAGGAAAGGAAAATAAAATTTGCAGAAATCATCATTCCCAAAAATCCCTAAAGAGCAAACAGGACAGAGAAGAGAGATGAGAAGAGAGACCTGGTTTTGATCTGGGGCAAAATCAAGAGATAAAAAGCATTCATTCCATCACATGTCTAAAATAATCTGTTGAGGTAGGTTTGGACAAGTTAGTTAAAATATTTCAGTACTGGAGGATTAATTCATAGCTTCGAATGAGTTTAAAAGACCTGGTTCTGAGATCGTATCAGTTACCTGCCATTTTAGATTGGCAAGTATAGGCAAAATCCTTCAGAATTGCCCGTGAGCCTTAAGTCCTTACACTGCATAAATCTGGCCCAATTATTATGAGATTACACTTGAAAATGGTAAAACCCACAAAGCTGATACGATAAAAATGCCACTGTCTTATTTATCAAGGCAGTTTTGATTTTTAGTTATGATTTGAAATTTTTGTGGCCAAAGTGTGCACGCTGCAGCAAACTCTGCAACCCACCCACTCCCCACACATGGGAAAAGCATGGAAAAATGCAAACAAACACACTGAGCAATCCTCAAAGGTCAACATTCCCCCCACTTAAGGGTTTCCAAAATAGTTTCGCAGTTTGCCAATTCTTTCACCCTCCTGGGCTTCAACATGCTCCACAATTTCCTCAAGAAAACACCAGCAAAGAGCAACCAAAGCTCATTTTCCACTGATCAAAAAGAAGAGCAGAAAACAGATTAGCTGATTCTGGAGAGCCAACCAGAACTTCTTCAGGTTCTCGAAATTCACTTCCTTTTAAGACAGAAAGTCTCACTGCAACGAGAGAACAAAATACCTTTTCTCTTGTGCTTAGCATCATGACATTCTGGGTTAAATTAAGTCAGGATAAGAGACAAAGCTCATACGGGTTGCTCTCTGTGGAAAGACACTGACATACAATCACATCTGAACTTTTTACTTTGTAGATGGAGGATTTTTAAGAAAATACTATTTTAACATTTAAAAAGGCACTGATTCCTTTAAAAACCACTTCTTTAAAATAAATTATAAAAAAAAAAAAATTCTAACCCTGCACAGAGCGGTTGTAACATCCATAAACAACTGCAGCACAGCAGCTGTAAGTGTGTCCTGTTTCCAGCCTCTGGAAAGCAAACAGGAAGCCTATACCCTTACCTGATTAAAAAAGCAGCCAGTCCCTGAGATCTTAATCAACCTAAAGCAACAGACATTTTCCTTCTTTTCCAGTTTCCTGGGATGCTTCCTGGCCCATTCAGGAAAGCAGTATGGAGACCGAGCTTTTTAACAGCAGCATGACCTTCATTTTCCACATTAAAGACTGCTACTTGCCCTATTACTGTATTTACTTTTGGCCTAGGTGTGACAGTTCAGGCAGGGTTGAGAATTGAAACAACAAAGCTCCGCCTCTGCCAAGGGCAGTTTATCAGCATTAGCCTCTAATTCCAGGAGGCCAGATTTTTCAGCACACCTCAAAAACCTTCACACTATTTTGAGATGAGCAATAATGAAAACAGATGCACCAGCCATATAAGAGATGTAATATATCAAACCTTTAGGAAAGAACTATAAAAACTTGGCAACCCATCACATCAACCTCCTAACCTCCACTGAGGTAAGAACGTTGTAACTTACAGAAAGCAAAACCCTTTCGCAGTTCTGGGAAAAAGCCTCAACCCCAAAAAAGCTTTTGAAGCGGTTTTGTATTTCTTCTCCTTTCCATAAGGAGAAAGAAGATGTAAAGAAGGATGAACAGAAGGCCAAAGAGCAAATTCCACTTGTTCGGATGCAAGCAGCAGCTGAACTAATGCCAATGAATCTCACAGGAGTAAAAAGCAGTCCAGACACAACCCCAACCGTTCTTTCTGCTCTTGTTGCCTCTGCAAAAAATGCGTGTAGTTTCCACGAGCTCCTGCCTTACCAAGCACGTACCTGATTAGTTCAACATAATTTTAATTCACCCTCCTTACCCTTGTATTTGCACTAAATGAAAAAGCACAAGCAAAATCAATGAAAGGTGAGGGCATTCTTTGTAGTTCCTTGTGTTACAATGGCAGCAAATAAGGCCTCTTCACTTCAGATCTCATCCTGCAGCCCTGCAGATTTCAAGTACTTAGCAGTGTCTGTTCAACAGGACAGATTTTATGTCCTTTGCCAAAAGCCTCCATTTACCTGTACTCAAACAACACAAAACATCCCATAACTGCTGCTGTTCTGATCCCCACACTACAGCAATTGAGCCAATGCTGAACACACAGAGACATCTTTCCAGGACACTAAATGCACAATACCAAGGGTGACAAATACAGACACACAGTCCATTCAAAGGATCTGCAAATAACCAAGATACTCCTCAGACAAAGAGAACAACAGCAGAGTACCATTAAAAGTATTCCCACTTCTCAGTGAGGAGTTATTTGATGAACTACACTTTGGACAGAAATTTCAGGGCAAGAAATTGGAATTTTGTTTAAGAAATATCTTGTACACACTTGTTCAGAGCACTTGGGGGAAGTAAGGTGTGAGTAACTCCTAAATATTCCCTTTTCCCCCCATCCTGAGATCCTGGAAATGTTTTCCATCATCTCTCAGGCTATTTTCTTCATTAGAATTTCTTTTCCTGCAGTATGAACAAATTTGATGCAGCTCACATGTACAACACACATTCAAGTCCCTACCATTAGTTGCCTCTAATTCCTTAGAGCAGAAAAAAATAAATGCACATATTTTTAACCACCCTAGTTCATTAGCTAGTGAAGGAAAAAGCAGCTCAGCCACAAATAAGCGACAGCGTGTAAGTATGTTAGTCTCCACAAGCCAACAACAAAAGCCACGACTGCACTGAGCTTATTTCATGTCTTCTTCTTCAGGTAAGAAGTTCTCATTGTACCTGAGAGGAAGGAAAAGACTTGCACCTCTATCATCAGCTTGGCCCAAAAAAGCAGCAGGCATCCATCTGGTACCTCCTGGCCGCTGACAGGTAATTAGCTGCAGCCAGCCCAGCTGGGGTGAATTCACAGGCACTTAAAGATTCACAAGTGCAGCCACCAGCAGTTGGCTGACAAAGGGCTTGTGCAAATACTGCTTTGTAAGGAGGTCTTCAGATCAAATGCTGGGCTATAGACCAGTAACCGAAGTTTCTCCTGAATCTTAAGCACTGAGAAATAGACTCAAACCTAGTGCAAGCCTGGTCCTTCCATGCAAAAGCAGAGATTAGGAGCTAGTTGGTATATTCCTGGCGTGCCCCCTACGTCGGTAAACTGTAATCCAAAACGTACTTTGTTCTTATATTATTGTTTCATACTGTATTGCATCTCCTCACTTGCCTAACTGCTCTAAAATGTGTCTTCTCTCCCAGAAGCACTGGTGCTGTGCACAGGTAGTAACAGCAACCTCTGTTTTTTCCTTTCTGAAATAAACATGGTCACACAGAGGAAATTGTTTTTTAAAAAATTTAAACTATTCAAGAGTGAACAAGCCCATTGTTTGGAGAGGAGACTTGAGGGCAGCACTGTGCTGCAGAGCATCCATAAAAACCCTGTGGACCCCAGGAGTTTGAGGCTGGTGTGTGCTGGGACAGGGAGAGAGGACAGAGCATTCTCATTGTTTAAATGTAAACAATAATAATAATAGGTTTTTGTAACCAAGAGAAGGAAGCGGTCTAATGTGGAAAACAGTTGTTATTACTCTGTTTATGACTCCTTGTTCCCAAAAAATATGCTGGGTCACTTTGTAACACTGAAGGGGGTAAACTGAGGTGACCTGAAATGGGCAAAGGGCCGAAAACCCATCTGATATGATGGGCCTGGGAACACCTTTTCTTTTTTCATACTGGAAACATGCCAGAATGGAAAATACTGGGTGGAGGATCCATAGCTCTTGTGACTGTAAGATCTTCAACCTCAAACCCCCAAACGAATTCCAGTTGTTTAGGCACTACAAACAGTGGCTCAGACACCTTCGGGGAGAAAGCTGTTACCTGAGTCCAAGGGCGTGATCCTCAAAACAACCTCCTGACACCTCAAAACCTGAAGGCTCATTACAAATTTTCCCAACACAACTCAAGTTCTCTGCATGCAGTCTGATCTCTATTTAGAAGACTGAATATAGAAAGAAATTCCAAGAGTTGAGCCAAAATGCCAAGTCTTTCCTTTGGCAAAGAAACAGGCTTTGTTGGGAGCCACTACGACAGTTCTTATGTTTTTAATCTTTAATAGTAAAGCCTGGAGCACGCTGAACAGACTAGAGCACCTCATGGGACATAAGCAGAGCATCTCCTTGCTTAAGGATGCCACTGCAGTTTAGGATGGCACCTCTGGCATTCCCAGATGGATATTTTTGGGCACTGTGAAAATTGTACTTGCCAAGCGGTGATACCTAGGGACACAAAAGACCAAGCCAGGACTCTGAGGGTCCCACTTTTTGGCTGATGTACCCAACTTCCATCTACATAATTCTGTATCTTTGAGCCTTGGTGGTTCATATGACACTTAAGTAGCACGGTACAGCCAGTCAGCTGAGCCAGTGCAGCTCCTCACTCAAACTGCAATCAGTGTTACTCTTTTTGTTTGACAACGTAAATCTTAAACGTTCCAGTCACACTCAGGAAAAAAGCAATCTCCCACCAAGATATCTTAAATACACATTTTCTTTTCCTGCTTGAGTTAAAAGGTGACTAAATTTCTGTTTTATTTCTCTGGTATCTTTTCTGCCATAGGACATTCTGTTCATCAATGTATATATAAGCCATGTATGTACTTCATTCAGTCAAAGGGGGTATCTTTTAATGAAATATTAAGTTAGCACTCTTCATCATTATTCAGCATGTGCATCTGGAGGTTGTCATATCTAATTCATGTAAAAAATCATTTCTGTAAGCAAAGCATAGCATAAAATGTTTTCATTTTACCAACATGAAAAAATTTTCCTTCTCAACTATGAAATAACTTCCAATTAAACAGGAAAACACTCAACAAACCACAGAATCTCGATTTTGTTTTTCAAGGAATTGATCCCTAAAATAACTATAAAGGGATATCTGCAAAAATTATTATTACAACTTACCTTGCAGACAAAGAACATAATTTTCAATACCTGGAAGTCAGAAAAAAATCATAAAAGAAACCAAGGTCAAATGTTATCAACCAAAAGAGGAAAAGTTTATACTGAAGAACATAGTAGTAGACACCACCTGTACTTGCACCTGACATCCTTAAACAGTCTTTGATAGCCATTGTAGTAGATGACACCAAGACCAACAGCAAAACATTACCTGTGCCCCGCATGCACAGCCAAGATAAAATGTCTGAAGACACTTCTGGAGCCCTAGAGATTTAGACGGTAGAAGCTATAGAGTTTGAAAGGAGAGCTGTGTGGCCTGGGGCTCCCTAGAAGGGCATGTTTTGAGTTTCTGTTTCAAAAATCCAGCTATAACAAGTAGAGTTATATAGAGTTAATAGAGGTAGTATCTTGAATTCTTTGTTTCACTGACCTACTGGTTCTCATCCACTTTCTGATATACACCTTTGGAATCCACCAGAGAGGATAAGAAACAGACAAATCATATAAATTACATGTCACGTACTGAGGAGATTTCTAAAGTGGTTTCTCAGATAAATAAATTAAAAGAAAGAATCATTCAGAGAATTACTCACCACTAATACAACTAAACAACTATGTTAGGACTGTTCATCTGAAACTCCTAATGATTTTCAGAATATAGCACTGTCCAGATTAAGATTACTTTAGGTAATTCACAAATCACAAGAGATATTATAATCCAGGAAAAAAGATAAATTGCCACCAGAATTTTACTATAGACACAATTTTTAAAATTGTACTCTTGATTAACCACTCACACCTGAAAATAAATAATCCCTCCCTCCCAACTGCCCCACCAACTGCTATGTGCTTGTTAAGTGGACAAAACTCGTTACTAAAAGACAACTACAAGCCATTCCCACTGAGCCCTTCAAGGTCTTCTTCCAACTCAGTCCCTGGACTCACTTCTCCTGGGACCTCAATTTACAGATGCTCCAGAACTGATTAGAAACTTCGAATGTACAAATAAATGGGTAAGACTGATTAAAATGAGTCTGAGTCTTGCTGCATGCTGACAGCAGTGTGGGTGGAAAAATCTTGGGTTTTTTCCACCTAGGGATAAGAAGGGAGAAGAAGTAATCCCTATAGAAGATTCGCAGGTCCTTCAGTTAGTTCTCTGGCCTCACTCCAAAAGGGAAGAATAAACTCCTTCAACAGCCTGCTCCATCACCCTGACTTGTGTGCAAGTTGACAAACTCACAGTCAATGACACCAAAGGCTGCGGACAGATACTGATGAAGAGTAAGTAAATGTGAAAACTAAGACTGTCAGAAGCCCTTAGCCATTATTTTCAGAAAAAAACACCAATTAACAAGACTGAGGAAGGTTTCATGCCATACTTGAGTCAAAGTGCAAGAAACAGAAACTGTGTGTGAGGTTGGACTAACCGTTAAAACAGAATCTCTTCTGGGGTGTTTCTTAAAACACTGAGCAAGAAATTAAACACATAAAAGTTGCACTGATCTTTGCTTCCTGCTTTGAAGAAGACGTAGTGTCTCTGAAATAAGAAAAAATAAATAAGTAAATACAAGAGCGAGCTTCCATCAGGAAGTGCTGGAAATCTTACAATAAACTTTGATCCTTTTGACTTAGTGTGCCTCACCACGAGGCCATGTGTGTTCAACCTTTCCAGGTTGGCTTAACCTTTGAGGTTAATTTGGAGATCATGTGGGATTTTGTTAAACACTGTAAGCATACACAGTAAGAGGAAGTAGTGCAAACCGTCCTATTAAGCATGACTTCAGTGCAGCAAAAGAGATTGCAAAAGCATATGAGATTGGTAACGTCTTGAAAGAACAATGAAGAAGATAAAGGGAGTAAATAAAGTTACATCCTGGCTCCAGGGCTGGCTCTGCCCAGAGAGTAAATATCTACTTGTTGACAATTCTCCCTGAGGAAAAGCAAAAGTAT
Source organism: Grallaria varia (assembly GCA_013396735.1). Lineage (NCBI taxonomy): Eukaryota > Metazoa > Chordata > Aves > Passeriformes > Formicariidae > Grallaria > Grallaria varia. The sequence continues at coordinate 71,796 of VWZG01010624.1, forward strand.
AAGAACAGTACGTAATTTTTCTATAAATTATTGAAGCAAAGTATCTCAGATTATTGATCGGGAAAACTCTAAGTTCTTTTTTTCACCGTTGCATTTCTTTTTTTTACATATTCTTCAGTGGCCATGAAAGCAGCAAAATTATAAATTCATACTAGCTTACTGCCTATATGGTATTAATGTTGTACATGCTCGTGTCTCTAATTAAATGGGCTTTTCAAATAGCACTAAGGTTCAGGAAGACATTTTTTTCCCCAATTCAAGAATCACATGTACAAATTCCGTTTTCTGAGAATTCATTTTACATGCATTGAAGTAATAGAACTATTTTTCACATTTTTTCCCTCCATTCACATGTGCAACCCTTAATGTCACACAACAACCCCTAGAAAAGGTCTGTTCCCTGTAAGAAAATTCACAAGACAGCTTAAATCTTGGCAAACAGGGAAAAAGAATCACAGGCAGAGGTTGGGGAGGGCCAAGAAGAAAGGGATCTACTGGAAGAGTGTGTACAAGAAGAGTGTGGATCTACTGGAAAAGGAACCTAGAGACAAGGTCTTGCATTGCCCCTAATTCTGTGCATGTGTCTCTCACTCATTAGAATGGCTCTTAAAAGCCCTTGTTTTCTTGGAAGAATCATCATGCAGGAAAATAAAAGTGGTGGCCTGTATATCAGTACCCCAGAATCTACATACTCCCTTGTTAATATGCACACAGCTTGGAGAAGGAACATTCTTTCCTCCAAACTGAGGCACCAAAAATTTTAAAATAGTAACGTATACAACAGTCTAATTTAAAATGTTATAATTTTATTCAATTCACTTTTTAACACAAGAAATGGGAAATATTAAGCAATTCCAGGAATCTTGAGTGGGACCACTCTCATAAATCTGCTGATAATATCATCCTTTTTACATATTTATGCTTTCTATCACAGCATGAATCTTAATGTGATTGTAAAATACACTCCTTGAATCATTAATTTCCTTCACTTTTACTTTTGAAAACAAAGAATAAAGCTTTTAAAATGAAAAAAAAAATCAGAAAAATGCAGTTAAAAAAAGGAGGCTGAGATCCCTCAGATTTATGGGACAAGTCAATACAGACACCTAAGGGATGGAAGAAAAACCTTTGCCAGTGTCACTAAATTGGTATCTCTGAAGAGTAGCAACCTCTTTATCAGAAAACATACACTGAACACGTCCCTATTAAATTGTATGATGAAGCTCTGAAAATTATTTCAGGGAAGAAACAGTTACACTTTTGATGGACATATTGCTTGGGAACTTTTCTGTTTTCAGGAAGATGTTAGCTGTGACCTGTTTTGCTGATGTGCTTACTTTTTCACCGAGTAACTTGTCTGAGCCCAATAAATAATTTAAGTACACCACAGATATTAAATGGTAACAAGTTTGGGGAGTGATATTGGGAGGAAAGAAAGGTTTCTAAAAACTTTGTATGAAAATTTAGATCCTAAAATATCTACTATTTTACTTCCTTTGAAAAAAGGTTATAAATAAAATCCAAACACTACCATCCACCATTTAGACTCTCCCAATGATGTATATTCTGTGAACAGCATGTATTTTCAAGAATCAATGAGTTAGCAAAATTTATATTAAGACTCTTGAAATGCAAGCTTTTTTGGCATATATAAAACATGTTTAAATGCTTGCAAGAGCGCAGTCCCAGGCCACACACCTTGCACACACCTGCCTTAACAGACTACACAGGTCTGTTTACATTTACAAGATCTAGGAGCTATTATAAAGTTAAGCCAACTTACCCTGCGCTACAAAGTCCAGCCATGAACACCATTCTGAGAAAAAATAATAGCTCTTCATTTCTGCTAGTGAAATTCCTCTCTGATTCATCATCAGAGAAGAAAAAGGTCCACTTTTCCCTTTCCCTGCTCAGATCAAACTACTCTGAGAAGGTAAGAGCTTTTGTACTAAATGAACTTTGTTCCATAAATACAACAGGTGGCACAAGATGACTTTACAAATACATTTTCTTCTACTAATGCCATTGTTCTTGTAATTATCTCTTTAATTACAGTGCTCTCCCCTTATGTCCCCACCCTGAATATTTACAGACTGTTGATATACCCAGTGTCTCATACAGTGTATCTAAGCATAAGCCCCAAGCATATTTTCACTCATGTTAGGCTTTAACAAGGCAAAGCAAACTGTTTTTCATGCAGATACTCACCATACTATCTGGAATTAGTCATACTGAATTGCTCACTCACAGATACAGTTTTATCATCTCTGCTGTGGATTCACACCCAACTCTTCTCTCCATCTTTCTGATGGAAAAAGTGCAAGGGCATTTCAAGTCGGACAGGTAATGAAAGTCTCAAGCATGGAAACCCAAAAATCTCAAATGAATCCATATTCAACACATTTATCCAGCTAACAAAGATGAGAACACAGCAAACAGACAACACAGCCCTACATGCCTGAACCTCTCAGGTGTGGGGAATAAAGTTGTCATGGTAGACTTTAACACTGACTAGAGATGTCAGTGTTCGCACAGGCTCCAGGCAGGCTTTGGCTACATCGAAGCCTTCAGGTACACTGAAGCCTTCAGGTACTTAAGTATGTCTGCTGTATTCGTGTGTTCAGTCTGACATCTCCTGCATTCACATGTTTTGCTATCCTGGCTGCGCGCTAACTCCCCCTCCCCGCACAAGAATGCCCAATATCTAACAGAAATACTCATACAGCTCCAGAAGAAGACCCCCCTACATCTCCATCCCCTCGGCTGACACAGAAGATGCAAAAGTGCTCTTCCCCTAGACTCTTCTTTACTCTTCATGGTAGATTTTTCAGGTTATGGATTAGCCAAGCTTTGTCTGACTCTTTAGTTTACAAAAATCTATTAGTATTAGACACCAACATTACAGCATTGCCTCACTGTACCCTTCTTTGGATTGGAAGGACCCTGTGACATGGACAGTCTCCTCATCCATCCATTCATTACGTGCCTAGAGCTACACACGAAAGTAAACTGTCTCAGTCATCTTCATCAGAAAACCAACCTGAATCCAGCGTGAAAAGATGCAGACTACAGGATGCCTCCAAAGATACTCCCCGTCCATACTACACACAGCACAGACTGAAGACGGATGTCTCTGGCATCTCCACTTGCCAGACCTGTTTTACAGCTCCCAGTTCAAGCTGACCTACCGTTCCCATTTGCTTACAGAAAGGGAGAAGAGGCAGAACCTCAAAGGCTGGTCTGTGAGCGCTGTGCCAGGAAGCCCATCACAAAGGGCCACGCTGTGGGTCAGCACCCTGGGAAGTCTCCCCTGCTGATGGGACACTTGTCTCCCAGAGAAGACTACCCAGAGCAGCAGTTTTCCAGGGCTGAAATTCTCCACAAACCCACAACTTCTGCCCCACCTGCTTGCAGTCAGAGATGCAGAAGCACAGAGAAGATACACAATTCAGCAACAGATCCAGCAAACAGGATGCTGTCTCACACAAGCCTGGCTGTACCAGCCTGGGCCCTGCCTGCCCAGGCAGGAGGGGCCACGTGGCACCTGGTCCCAGACGTCTGCATTCCAAAGAGCTAATGTCACCAGAGCCAGGGCTCAACCAGCCTGAGTGGATAAAGGCACTGCCCTGAGGAGAAGACACCTGCAGAGAACAGCGCAGTGAGGATTAGGCCAAGGAGGGCAGATTCAACTGTGCACGAGCTGCAGGAAATAAAGTCTGCTTTGTTAAAACGAAAATAAAACAGAGATGGATTTGATGAAGTATAATGACTCTGGAAGCCAGCCCGGTTTCCCTTATTAAGGTAAATAAGAAAATACAAAATCAATATACAAACTAGGATATTTATTGTTCAGTTAAAGATTTCTACATTCTATATTAAAGATTTTAACATGAGAGGAAAGGATGAAGTGGCAGCGAAGCAAGCATGCTCTCAGCAATTTCCAGAGATGCTAATGAAGAGAGAACGAAGCTTTGTGACACAGGACAGAGTGGCTCAACTTTGTCACAAGGAGAAGAGAGGTGCATACATCATGGGATTCACAGAATCACAAGCACATTTAGTTGGGAAATACATTCTTGCCAAAATTGTAATTTTACCCAGTGTAGCTACAGGACAGAAATATTCCCAGGCTGGAGTACATGTTCCCTCCCACAATCTAAAACTTTGATCCACCTTCTGTGTACCATTTGGTCTGAAAGTGCCACCGAAAGCTGAGATTTGCTACCAGCAAGGTGGAAAAAGGCCATAAAAACAGCATTGACCGAAACAATTGAATTTTCACTGGCTATATAAGGTTAACATTAAAAGCATAAAATTGTTTTCCTACCGTCAACATAAAATGGGTAACATGAAGGAAAGGAAACAGAATTTTTGCATATTTGGAGACTTCAAAAAGAAAAGGCTCCAACAGGATCAAAAGGAGTTTTGGAATGATAATAAAGATGGGTGGGAGACAGAACAGGCAGTTTCCTAGAGAAACATACTATTTTCTGACTATACACACACCTATATACAGTGGAGTAACAGATGATTGCATGGCATTACAAGGTTTATATTAAGGAGCTTAGTCTAAAGGAAAATAGGCAAAATTTTGGAAAACTATGTTAGAATGTGTCCAGTAGATTAGATTTGCTTTTCTTCTATGTAGTCAAGGTTTGCCTCTACTTGGAACTAGCTCCAATCCATTAATGAATGGCTAGCAGATCCCTGAAACTCAAACCAACATAAATATTATAACATATTTGGTGAAATTGATTGCTTTTATGGCTACACTTAGGACTTGACTGCCGTGTTACCAAATGATGGTGAATCCTACATGAAAGCAAGACTCAGTTTTGAGGAGATCTTTGCAAGACAGAATCCCATGTGGTTAAAATATCACTAAATTTTTCTTAACAGCAATTAATTCTATTCAGAGATGAATAGGATTAAATGTTACATTTTAATGAGTTACTAGTTAACACCCCTAAAAGTACCAAACCTTGGCCTCATCTATGTCCAGAACTGGTAAGTCAGGGAAGGTGAAATTCTTTACGTTTCAGAAGTTATAAGAAAAGTTTATAAAAATGTCCTTACAATTTTAACTCCAAACCCAGTAGATGACAAGAGTGAGCACAGTACAAATGAAGGTGTGAGAAAAATGAATCACCAGAGAGGCATTTTTCTCTTCCTATTGTTTTTCCTAAAAACAAATGTCAACATTAAAGAAAGGAATATTGAACAATCTTGAAAATTAACTAAGATAGCTTAGCTTATGTTGATTTCAATTTCCAAATTAATTTAAAAAGAAACAAAAAAGTCCTGGTTTTTGTTTTTTTTTTTAAGACAATAGGTCACTATGCATTAAAAAACCAAGAAAGTTTTAATTAATTATTGAAAAATCTAATTCAGCTTATCTTGGGCAGTCAAGGTTAACTTATTTCAGAGAAAAAAACTCCCAAAATGTAGCTTTACTAAACACAAAGATTATATAATTATCAGTCACACTAACACATTATTATACCACATCCTGTATGAAACAGACTTTGAGATTGAGTAAGTGGTGGCAAGTCCTAAATTTAGTACATTACACTTAAAGATCAGAGGCTTCTTGATTTTTTGAGACTAGTTAAAAATATTATTTTGGGGTGTAACTAGTTTTATTTTTTTTAGGAGAAGAGCACTCAGTGACATTCTTCTGGAATATAAAAGAAAGGCTGGCATGAAGCATTACAATCTGTGTCAGATACTGTCATACACCTGGAACTTCAAGGAAAAATAAGATATAAAGCTTTTCTCCACTAAGTCCAGAAAGTAATCACTATCATGAGTAATACCTCATATTGATAAAGATATATTTTTTTTTAAACTATAACAGTTGCTGGATCTGTACATGAGTTTGCTTTCAGAAAAGAATACTTGTTCCTGCAAGAATCATCAATTGAGAAAATCAGTAACACATATCCTAGGCTACTTACTGCTCCTTTCAACTCACACACTGCTCAAATTTAAGTGCAACATTCTATGTACACACACATCATGTTATAGGATCACATAAACATTCACCTCACCAGAGCATATTTGGTGTGGGTTATTTCTTGAGTGCCGTCTGCCATGGAAGATTTGCAAGAATCTTGGTAGGATCCTAAAATTTCTTTCATGTCCTTCCCTTAAAAGACGGTGTTGAGACATGGGTGTATCTTCACCAAGCTATTCAGTAAAGGAAGCAAAAAATCTGCTCTTCAGAATTACACTCTTCTAGCACACTGAAAAGTACTTTAATTTTGTTTTTTAAATGTCAACAGAACATGAAACTTGTTTGTCAAATTCAAATGCTACCAAAAATGATAAAAAAAGGCCGCGGATTTAAAGACTTGGAAACAGATGCAGTCCAATTATTTGTATGGTATGTGCTTTTCCTCAGGAACCAATACGTGGTTTTACTAGAAAGGAAAAAGAAAAATCAGTTGTACTTAATGGACTGAAAATGCCAAGGCAGTTTCTGCACAAAGGCATGAGACCCTCTCAGTACTCAGCGTGCTGCACCCAGCAGACAGGACATCTTGCCACAGCTTTCAGTCTACTCAGCGTGATTAATATGAATAAAGAAGGCACAGCTTCTCACGTAAGCAAGTCAGATGAGCAAGTGAAATTTAAAAAAAAGGATGAAACTGTCCCTTTTTAGTGTTATCCAAAATAACTATAATCAAACTCACAGCCCCGTGCTGTTTAGGATGAAGAAAACCCATCCAAAAACATCCCGTTTGTTAGTGCACTCCAGCAGCACATGGATATCCAATGCCTTTGCTCCCCCCAGGTAGCTGGTACTACAGCCTCTGTCTTCACATCCTTCCCCTTAATGTGAGGGATGTTCAGCTGTTGCAAAGAGACACGTGAGGTTTCTCCTGAAGAAGGGCAAGTTGGGTGTCTTTCTTTTAACTTTACAGTCTTGCTCCTAAGTTCACAACTCGGCACTCCGAGGGCAGAAATCTCACACTGACACTTGTTGCCTTTCCTGCTTCTGTATCTCAAGCACCCAGTATTCTTCAGGGGCAAAGGCTATGCTCATGCCAGCAAATGAAAAGAAAATACCTTTGTGAATATAATGTTGTCAATTAGAAACTCCTCTTCAGTTCGCTTGCCCGAAGTTAGACTCTCATCATCTATACAGCTCCTCTTCCTGCCCCTGTGTTTGCAAAAAAGTGAGGACTGAGACCCTCAAAGAGAGAGCCCGTTTCCAGAATGTGTGAGTAGAGAGGTCTCACAAGAAAACCTGAATCTTCCTGGGAATTAACAAACAGCTAATAGGAAGGAAGGGTGGGGAAATGAATCCCAGGCTTTCTTAAAACATATCAGGAAGCCCTACACTGTCTGTTCCCCCTGTCTCTTTCAATGCAGGAGAGAGGAAATTGATAATGCTGCTTTACTTGGCAGTCAAGATTTTCCTCTCAATTATGTTCAACTATGTCCTTTGTGGCCGCAGATCTGCCACAACCCAAATATATACCATTACACACATCACCCTGAAGAAGTGCTTTAAAATACGATGTACCATGACTTACACTCAAAATCAGTTCAAAGAGACAACCTTTTGTTAATTCACACTGAAGTAAATATTAAATAACTTATTAGAAAACTCTAGTGTGCATATACTGTGTTAACAGAGGAGGATCATTACAGTTCTAGCTGGAAGATGTTCAACTTTCAAAATGAAATCATGGGCAAATGTGATAATCTTGAAAAGTGACAACTAAGAAAAGTATCAAAATAATAGTTAAGGACTGATGAGTTTCACATAAATATCACTTGTTTTTCAAATTTGTTACACTAAGCAAATGGACCAATGCATACTGCGGCTGTGCTACCTGTCCTGGGTCCAAGGCCTACTGAGCTATTTAAGTTCACAAGGATTAAAAGGAAGAAAGGATGAGAACAGCCTAGTGGTGGAAAACCACCATGATACACACTGCCACCATACTATATGCTCAGGGTTCAAACAAGAAGAGCTGCGATAAGGCATAGCATCCATATTAGACAAAATTCCACATTCTCTCAGCTGCTTATCACTGAGGGGCACAAAGCAGTGGTTCTGGTCAGATCCAGAGTAACAACAGTATCTGCAGAGACAACCTGTTTCTTTCTGACTTTCGCAGTGGAGGCACCAAATGTGACCAGGGGACACCCGTGGCAGATTGTCAGCCATCAGGACGTTTCTCCTACCTGGCAGGCTAACTATTTGTTTGGGGCTTTTGGGACACACCAGCCTCATGATCAAAGGACCTGTTCTGACAATCAAGTTGGGACACGGATGAAACTATACATCTTTATTCAGCAGTCAAGCCTCGGCAGAAAACGAAGTAGACAGAATGAGAGAACATGACCTCAAGTTGCACTAAGGAGGTTTAGGTTTCAAATTAGGAAAAATTTCTTCACAAAAATGGTTGACAGGCTGCCCAGGGAAGTGGTGAGTTCACCATCCCTGGAGGTATTTAAAAGACATATAGAAGTGGCACTCAGGGACATGGCCTAGTGGTGGACCTGGCAGTGTTCAGTTAACCGCTGGAACTGAAGATCTTAAAGGGCTTTTCCAACCTAACTCATGCTGTGAAAAGTGACTCTTTGTCCCTGTGGCGTTTTAGGAATGTGATGACACTGATGGCACATGGTGAAAACCTCACCAAGAATTCGTGCAGACTATTACGATGAAGAAAATGGATGTTCTTGCTTTCTTCACATATCAAATGCATGCAGAAGATTGATGACTCGAGCTGTGAAGTTGGTAAGTACACACAATCCTACTGAAATCTAGCCATTAGCTACATCCCTGTCCACAAACAAGCTTTTAATCTTCTTTCGAGCACTCAAATTTGTGCCTAGAAGCAAAGAAATTAATCACAACAATGGCTACGGTAGTGCGCAATCAGAAGGAAACAGATGGTGTAATGCGCTCTTTTCCAACGAGCAGCAGCTTCTATCTCCAGAAAAATAATCTGAATATTTTCCCTTGCCGTTGGCATTACTGTAACAAAAGCTCCTATTAGAAGGATATCTTCTCTGCTCTGTACAGCATCAGCAACTTAAGTTGCCGTTTAAAGACAGCAATATTCTTTGAGTATTAGTTGGCAGATCCAACAGGACTGCACCTATGTCTTCTTTCACATCACATAAATGGTAACATTCAGTGGGTAACACACACACACACCCCCACATCCATCCCCCAGTTATCTTTAAATGACTGCAGACAGCCTGATGGAATCAACAAAATCGTGGCAATGAAATAGGACTTATTTTTCTCATGCTCCATTTCCAGGTCTCTTTCTGACCACAGGCAGAGTGTTTCACAGTGACAACAGAAGCAGCCACACTGACTTACATCTGTATACTCTGATTCTTCCTTTCATTCCCAGGGGCTCTCACAATATTTTATTCCAATAGCTTCAAATTTTCTTGGGAATCATTAAATTAAGATGCCATCACTTTCTTCACTGCTGAGTGTTCTCACTGTTCCTTTTGATCTTTTTGTTTGTACAAGGGCCTTATCTTCACGGGACATCTCAAATGCCCTACTCTGATTTTTTCCTCCAAATCCTAACAATTATTTCCAGGCCCTTCCTTACATCCTCACATTCAGTGTGACACTGAAAGGTTCACATTATAGGACCATGTATCCCTCTTAACTGTGCAGAGCAGGAGCCTCTGTTAGAAGAATAATCACTGCTCTAGTGTTTCTTCTGTATTTATTCCATTCCTCAACACAAGCTATTCTTCATTTCTGCTGATATGCCACTGCCACTGGTGTTGCTATTTCTCCTATTGTCAACCTTGTTTTTCAGGCAAAAGAATACATCTTACAGACATGGAAACATGGCACCTCTCACCATGCACACAGGGCACAGGAGTCCACCTGTGCAATCTGTATTTTCCACTCGTCTGCTTTTTTTTCGTCCTGGAATCCCAGCAGAAAGGAGCTTCCACAGAGAAATCTCAGTATCAGAAGTGCGATCACATCCTCAGTAAAAGCCCAGAGGGCTGCAGGAGCTATCTCACATGAAGAATATAAAAGACTATGAAAATTATATGGGGAATTGCATCTAACATACACACATATGCAGAGCTCAGAAATTACTGTTTCTTGGAACACTTTCTAAAAACAAATACAAGAGCACATGCAAGCTATATCTTGCCATGTGTATTTTTCAGCATCAGCACACTCACAGTAACAGTGGAAATTAAATGAGGGGGAAGGAAAGTGAAATGTTGTTTAGATTTTTCCTCTTTAAAGCATGCTTCATCAATTACCTCTGCACACATATTTGTTTTGTTGAGAACAGTCATACAAACAGAAAGCTAAATTGGGCTCATCATACATTTTTGAACAAAAATATTTTCCACACATTAAAATATAACATACAAGTTACTTCTAATCTGAACTGTAAGCTGGTTTACAGAGTTGAATGGCCATATACCATAACAAGGCAATGCTGATTGTTACTATGCTTAGTCCCAAGCTTTCTTATAACCCTACATAAATGTTTAATTATGGCAAGTTGCTTGTGTTGATTTTTAAAATTAAAAACAAGTTGTCAAAAATTAATCCATGCCAGAGGCTAGTCACCAGGATAAAACAGTACAGAGTCAACTAGAGGCTGATTGTAGTGAAGCTGAGATATTAAAGACATAGAACCAGATATTTTTATATCCACATACACCAGAGAGCTCTTGTAGAGGGAAAATGCTGAGAGTAAACCTGTTTGAAATCTGAAGAAATAAATCATTATTCCATGAATATTCTAGTATTCCTCAAATACAAGAAAAGACTGAATCTTCCTTTTTCAATGTGGATAAGATTTATATAAAGTTTTGGTACAATCTTTTGCCTTTATTATCTTTATGCTTGTAAGAATTGGATAGATATGCTTAAACTTCAGACTGCTTTAGAAGAACATTCTCTCTAGCAGAGTTTAAAAAGGGGTCCCATAGTGTCATCTAGAGAATCTGTGACCTTGAATTGTATTTAATAAAATACCATGACATAAGGAGAAGCTGGAGTGGGCAGAAATCTGAGAAATAGATGGAGACGTATCTTGGCAAACCTAAAAGTAATTACAAACAAGCTCAATATCTCATTAAAAAAAAAAAAGACAAATATTCAAATATTTTGATATTGATTTATTAAAGGCTAGGGGTTAAAAGAAGTATTTGGTTCACAAGAAATCTACACAGAAACCCTGAAATGAGTTACAAGAGTGAATTAGGTTAGTTGTCTGTGCTTAATCCTAACTGGATGTATCTGCTCAGAGGCGAACCATGATTGTAATAAGCATCAGAAGAATATAAGTAGATCAGGACCGAGATAAATGGACAGCTTGCATTCTATTTATACTTGCACATGACGCTGAACCGCTGCTGCAAGTCTTTTTTTTAAAGCAATCTCTCTCAAAAAAACCCCCACAAAAACTAAAATAAATACAGAATATTTCACAATTTAAATGTATAGTAACAAACAAAAAAATACAGTATATAAAATTCGGGTTTCAGCATTTTGGAAGTGTTAGCATTTAATTGTCAAGAGAACAACAAGCTTTTAAAGTCTAACATCTGTCCCTCTAACATAAGTAATCTTACATTGCAGGCCTGAATTTCCTGAGGGTTAGCAATAAATGTGACCCAGGACCAAAAGAACAAGTTCCTCCACCATTAACAACAGAAAATATTCGGAAAATCATAGTGGATCACAGAAGGAACTAGAGGAGAATGTCTCTTTATGACCAGCTGAGCAAAGTGAGGTTTAACACCTAACAAGAGAGCACTTCTACTTTGTCCTTTAACGTAAATCCTTTCACTTTTGAAGTCAACTAGCAATCAATTTCAAAACTTCAGAGATGTTTCAGGAAAGTATAAGGAAACTGCATGTGTGCTGGAGAAGACCAGGAGGTCAGAACATAAGGGAAAGCCTGACTAGTATCTGGCACCGATCCAAAATAGCAGGTAAAGACCATTGTGATATTGGAGCTAATTAAGCAATTTATATGGCTTTAAATGGTTTTTCAAATACAGTTTTATTGACAGTGCCCTGTAAAGATTATTAAAGTTTCAAGCATATTGGCCATCCCTGCACATACACCCTGGGACGCAGAGGTCCTTCCCATTATGTAACAGATGATAATAAAACTAAGGGACTCAGGATAAATAGTTGCCCTTATAAGTTAAGTTATGCTAATGGAAGCTCTGTTCAAAAATCACTTGTATGTTGATATATATGTGTATATATGCATACCTATATAAACACATGTGAATGTATAGAAATGAATAATCCATCCAGACAACAATATTGACTGACCTTCCAGCAAACAGCTTTGTGCAGAATCAGCTGGGGAAGAGAAAGCCAAAATTCGATGTTGGAAGAACTTTTGCTGGCATTTAGGAATACTTTGATTATGCTCAAAAGAGATTTCTAGTTCAAAAGTTGTATATTTAAACAACTACAGCAGGTACATAGTACTTCATCAGGTTGATTTCTAGTGGTAGCAGACAGAGAAGGAAGAGGGGATTACGGGCATTTCCATTCTGGCCAGATACTGCTGCTCTCCCCAGCTGGGTCTGCCACATTTGAGGTTAATGAACAGCTCACTCATGAAACCTTCACTTCCTTGGTTTCTCTGCAGGAGACAGAGCAACCTGCTGCACCGCTTAGGAACACGTCTCAACTGCTCAGGGAGCTGATTTAGCTGTGGCCCAGGACACGGCAAACCCCATGATTTGATGGGTAATTTTCTGAAGGTCTTTTTCTAAAGATGTTACCTTTGGCAATTATGAAATGCAGAATACGGTACAGACTGGTGCTGGATCTATGCATCTAGACAGCTCCGAGTAAGGGTGAGCCCTGGCTACAGCTTCTGGTGTTCTCAATAATTTAATGTGTTCAGGGAGAAATGACTACTGCACACCTACATAAACAGAGGACGTTGTCTTGCTGTGCTGCCACAGGCCAGGAGCACCCTTTGAGCCTCTGCCACCCTAGCTCCTTCCTCTGAAAAACATTCTCTGTTGCCATGTGCTTTGGACCCAAGGGACCCAGTGCTCAGCTCTCACATCTTCTCTATCAGTCGTCAATTCTTTTCCACATTTCATAATCCTCCCTCTTTCGTCTCTTCATGAATGGGCTATTAATAAAACTAGAGTTTTCAGTTGAGTAGCTGCTTTGAAATTCTTCTGCATGCACTGTTACACCAATTACAAATTTATATGGCAGTAATCCACTCAGCACAAAAGAAGTAGTGCTGTTAATACTTCACAAAGCTTGTATGCTGCTATAAGTAATACCTTTCAAAAATGCTGAAAAAATCCCTAGGCTGTAAGAACCTCACGCAATTATTCTCAGGCTACTGTTGGGATACAGCACAGCAGGTTTTGTACAGCAACCTTCTGAAATGGTTATAGAGTGATAAATCACCTAAGTGTTTGAGAAGGAATGAGATTTTCGTAGTATTAATGAACATTCATGAACTACTGATTTCGACAGTGCTCATGTAGGCCTGCAGCAAAATGAGATTTTCCCCGTGTACAGATAAGCACACTTAATTGAACTGGGATGAAGGGATTTACTGGTGGGATGTTCAGTCTCCTACACAGTCAAAGTTTTAGTTTGTTCAGAATTAGTTTCCCTCATTCTGCTTATCAGATGGTCAGTTCTAATAGACATATTTTAATTACACAGTCATAATTTAGGATATGCAAGTAAGTATATCTAAACGTACAGCAAGAGAGAGAGACAAGGGTCTTTATGTCATCTGAAACTGCAAAAGACTAGGACAACTCCATGTTTCAGCTGATTAACGAGAAGCTCCTTGAGAACTAAGAATCAACAATTTCCTTCAAAAAATTTAAATGCAGTATGATACACAGTCACTGTCACTGTAATCCTTTAAAGGACTGAGAAACTCATTCCATCTATGCCATCTTATCAGCAAGCACCACCACTGAATCCAGCCACAATCACACAGATGCTTTGTTTGACCTGACTCCATACTCCTGTCACAGGGAGGATCCCTGCTCCCAGCAACTTCTTGCTTCCTTTGTGTGGCCATTTGTGCAGCCAAACACAGAATTATATGTAGGTATGTTCCAGGTAGGACAAGCAGGACAGGAACACATGAGGTGGCTCCTGGCTGACGAAGTCAATAACAATGGTATGCAAAGTAGGATGTGGAAAGCTGCTGAAATTTTAAGCACCTATTGATTTCCACATAGAGTATACAGCTCAACAGTTATTTCTTAAAATATCACTGCAAGCTGTGCTTGTCTCTTTTGGATTCCTCATCTGAGATCTTCACATGATTTAATAAAATAGCACTAGTCATGGCTATTTATGGCTATACACTTAGAACTCCAAAAAAGGAGTAGGAATAGGTAAATGTATCATTGGAGTTACAGTCTCCAAATAAATTATTACAACAAAATGTGTTGGAAGACACTGAAGATTTTGTGAATTAAATATATGAAGTAAAAATAGGCAGTGATGAAATCATGGCTTCTCTTGACACAGTCATACTGCATGAAAACGCAGGGAGAAATAACATTATTAGTATGGAAGCTACTGAGAAAGAAACAGTCAAGGCATTACCAAAAAAATCATAGGTTGTAGCCAAGGAAAAATATTTTCCTGCACATTCTGCAATGTGAATAAAGCCTGCAAAGGGTACAAAATGTGGGTTCCCATAGCCATAGAGCCATACAACCAAAGGTCAGTTGCAGCCAACAGCCCCTTCCTCCCTAATTTTGGTCTCATTTGTCACATTTGGATTCACAGATTACTTTTTTCCAGCCTAAGTGAGGCTTCTCACTTGTCAGTTAAAGTTAGCACTGTGACAGAAGTTTTAATTAGTTCCTTCTTTATGCAGAAGAAATGTTACACAGGCAGGCTCTGCCGTCCATTAAGGATGTGTTTCTGAAAAATCTGAACATTAAAAACATTACCCTATTACTCTTTATCCTCAAACCAACTTGATAAACCCCAGTTTGATTGAGAAAGATGATGATGGCACTGAAAATGCAACTTTTTAGGAAGAGGGGCCCTAGTGCTCACCCTGAAAGACTGGGTACTTGGTCTGAGGGATGAAGCAGTTGGGATCTCTGAGGAGGGTAATCTGCTCCAGAAAGCTGGCATCTCTTCCAGGCGGTGATTAATCCATGCACCACGCCATATATAAACTGTCCTCATGCATTTAAACTTGTGTGTATTTTTATCTCTGTACACATGCCCTCCTCCCTGCAGAAAAAGTGATTTGCTCTTCAAACAACCTCTAGTGTTTCACCTGGGTGACTGACAACAGTTAGCAGGGCAGGATGTTCAACAATCAGTAGTGGAACACCAAATCCAAGGACAGGTTTATCTTGGGAACTGGTCCTCTCATTGTGCAATCAAACACAAATCAGAGACTTGGTCACAGAAACAATCTTTGCTCAGATTTGTGATGTGTAGGCCACCAGTACCAGGCATCTTTATTAGTTATATACAGGTCTGCAAGGGATATTTTTCACTTCGTCTCCTCAAATTCAGGCAGGCCATCTGGAAAGCATCATGCATACTGACATTCCCCATCAGAAGAACATACGGGATTCCCAGATATACCTCAGGACTGAGAAGCAGGTAAGAAGAGAAAGCAGAAAAGGCACAGATGTTGCAGTTCATGTTAAAGGTACACAATACTCAAATATTTCAGAACTTCCCAGCTGCTATCAAATCCAAAGAAATACAGATCAAACTAAAGTTATACGAGGGAAAAGGCTGTTACTGAGTGCAGAAACTTTGCAGAACATTGAGCCACAAATAATGCTATGCTCTGCTTTGCAGCTACATGCCAAGCATGGACTTTGCTGCTGTTCTGGAGACTAACATCACATTTCCTTATGTACAAACATTTAATTATCTTCAAACATTTAAAACAATCTGTGACAACCACTACAATGTGTAGTATATGAATATGCCCAAACTAAAAAAGACATAGTAAGTAACTAAGAAACCAACTGGCTACCATGAAAGTTGACAAAACCAAATTGTTTCAAGTAGCAAGACCTAGAAACCTTCATAAAGCCAGTGTTTTGATCTATTAAAGACCCATTTAGAGTGAGCTGCAAAATTTTTTGTTCTGCCACAATAGTACTGGAGCACCTGTACACTTTACTGCTGAGGTTTTAACCCATGGGAAAACTTTTAACATTGCAGACTACCACAAAATTCCTTCAAATAGCTGGGCAACAGGTCCGATGTGCCCAGTCTGTGTACCCAAGGACACAGGAGACTCCTGAAACATCTCCAAATTGGAGTACCCCCACCCCGGAGCACCTCCACCCCTGGAGGCATTCAAGTCTCAACCAAGCACGTCTGCAATAAGTAGATTGGCTTTGAGCAGGTGAATGGACTAGATGACACGCACAGAAGCCCTTTCCAGTCTAAATTATTCTATGGTCATCTTGTCCATTTAGCTCCCTCACTGTTATCCGGTTGTGTTCACTGCTTTGATTCCCACAGAGAAAAAGCAAACCATTTCCAGTGCTTAATTTATGTCAGCTGTTTCAATTTCCTAGTGAATTAATAATTTAGAAGAATTTTATCTTCCTCATTTTAGAATTATGTGAAAAGGCCAAGTGGTAAAGTAAAACATTAAATTATTTACAAGTTCTACACACGTGCAGGCAGATAAATGGTGTAACATTATATATTTAACAGTTGTTAGAAAGTACAGAAACTATAAGCGTGCCAGCCAAAGTCAAAGGAGACAAAAGTAGTCTTCAAGTCTGTAGTCATTTTTTTAGACATTAATAAGAGCTAAAGCAAATGTATTTAAGGTAGATCTGAAGTCTGTACAAACTTCAGAGTTACCAGAGTAAGCAGTTCCTGTCTGCAAATGAAGAAATGAGGCTCCATTTTCCTACTGGCAAAATTCTTTCCAAAAGGCAATTAAAGCCCTGCTCTGTGTTTTAGGAGGATGGAGCTGGATAAATCACAAGAGTGCAGATCTTTCAAGTGCTGACTGGTGATTAGGCTATCTCAGACTAGGAGAATAAACTGTAAATTCATTTGTAATGGATGGACAGCACTATAAAACAATTAACAGATCCTAAATCTTCAAGTCTGCAATTACCAATGCTATTCAGTTTGCTTGAATGAAGGATTACATCTTCTTATTTTGGTGCTCAAAAAGCAAAGATCTAAGAAACAATATTAGTGGCTGGATTTTTATACAACTCCAAATAACCTCTACACATGATGAAGACAAGGACAGCAAACAGAATTCCTCATAATTCAGCCTTTCTCAATGTATTTACTGCCTTATACATGCAGCTGAAGAACTTCAAATAAATTTTAACCAGAAATAGGTTTGAAAAAATGGAAATAGGTTTGAAGTACCATCCTCTAATATTTACTACAAAGGAATCACGAAGCAGAAAATACCACTACACTTTTCTTTTCAGTAACTTCACATTTTTCTCAAAAACTGATTTAAAATATATTTCATTCTTAATGTGCACGTATTTTAGACAAAGACCTTCTGTTAAAATTCATCTGGCTCTCTGGCCCCCCTTCCCCCAAATGCACACAGACAGACATAGTTATTAAAGGACTGGCAGAACAAGATCTCCTTTCTTTTCTGAAGGGGGCCCTACTAACAAAGGACCTCCGAAAATAGTCTTTATTGTTAGGTGCTGGGTGATGCAATCTTCTACAGCACTGAAGATTTAGGATCTACCTCCTCCATGTCCTGTCAAGTAGACACATCTCTTATCCACAGTGTATGAGCATCCTTCTACCTTCTGTTTTTGACAAACTCTTATGGCTTGTCTGTGTGGGGTAGACTCCAGCTGGCCTGGGGTCTCTGTGGAATAGTTGGACTATGCTAGGAACCTTCTGCACACGTCAGGGTGATATGCACGGAAGGAAAGCTGTAACACCTGGAACAGATATCCGGTTTCTAAAGTGATGAGTAATGTTTTCTGACATGCGCGGTTTGTGTGTCCAATTAGGAATTATTTATGTATAGAGAAACCAATGGTCCTTGGACATGTGTCCAGACTCAGATCTCTAAGAATCGCAGCCTCTGATACTACACACACACTCTCTTTCTCTCTCTTTGCATTATTCCACCAATGCAATAAAGTTCCTGTCCTATTTTTGGAACAATACGATGTCGTTTCTTTGACCTGCCTCTAACTTTACGACGACCCTTGTCATTGACTTTAAGTTCAGCAGGAACCTCTCTGAGCACCTAAAACAAGCTCCACCATACCCAGAAGGCAGTTTTCGATCCATAATATGTTCAGCACATAAACTCTGGTGTAATGAAAACAAATGGAAGGGGTTAAAGCACCTCCAGCCTCATGGCTTGCCATGGCTCCTCAAAAACAATGTCTGGCCTGGAGCTCACTCCTTTCCTTGATGCACACTCCTGCCTCCTCTCACTGGTAGGAAGACCCTCCGGGTCTTTCCCTGATCCCCAGCAGGGAAAACATGCTGCTGGCACAAGGTGGACCCAAGCCTGCATCTTGGGGAATGCTGGTCAGTGACACTGCAGCAAAAAGGGAAAGGAGGCCGGACCTGGGTGACAGAAGATGCTGGGCAAAGGCAGTCATCTTTCAGTGAAAGGAGAAACTACGAGGAGGCCTGGGAAAGGAAAGGGTCTTGGTACAGGCAAGGCTGCAGAGGGGCAACAGGGACTGAAAAAGAGTGAGGGCAGAGGAGACACAGGCACTGGGAGGAAAAGGATGGTGTGAGGCAGACGGACCTCAGACAGGAGACCTGAGGAGGGACCTGCTTAGGGCTGCAGTAATGGGAGCAGAATGCCAAGATGGGAATTAACCTCTCAGGGCTCATATGAGGAGAGGGAGAGAGCAGCTCTGCCACGAGAGGGAAACTGCTTCTGGCTTTGCCCAAATGCCCATGTGCTTCCTGTTCAGTGCTGGGTGATCCTTCACTTGGAGTAGCTGTTTTACTCTGCTGTATTAAAGAAAACAAGCAAGACTTGGGATCATTCTGTTCATATTGTACCAATACAAATATGTCCCTACAATGCAGGCAGGGATAGAGGGGGAGAGAGAGCAGTGCACATGTGCAAACAAGACATCATGATAAGAAAAAACATAACAGTTTCTTCTGACAGGTATTAATGGTTTAGGGGCACACATTTTAATGAAGTATGGTAAAACACAACACCTTGGTGAGACACCTACGCTTTCATGATTTTACAGATGATGAGCAGACAGAGCAAAATACACAAGGCCTCGAAGGCGCAAGCATCTGGCGGTCATACAACCTTGGATGTCATTTGTTTTCTTCTCAAAGTAAATCTCATGCCTCAATTGCATGGTTTAAGGCACTTTTCTAACTGAAAGTAGAAATTTGAGAGCTTGGGTATTTTCTCATCAAACTGCAACAAGAATTGATAGCATACACAAAGTACAAAAATATGTCTCTCATACTAACTCTGCAAGTATCATAAATAAATAATAAAAGTTAATAGCCAGTAAATTACAAAATGTTCTCAGATAATATTTAAGATAAATAACTGAACACTGAATGATAGGTTTATTATGAGTATAGACTTCTAAATGGAAAAAAGAAACATCTAACAAGTGTGTTTCATATCAAGGCTAGTGAAACAGCACATAGCTGCCACAAAGCTGTTTGTTTTGGTTTTTTGGACAGAACAGGATAAATGGCAAAAATACTTGTAGCTCTCGACAGATTTGGAGAAAAATCAAAAAAAGTATCTCATTAAAAAAATCACTTCTAGCTCTTCTTATCATTCCAGTTAATTTCTTACAGATACTTAAAGATGTTACTTAATGTACTCTTTATCTCTACTTCAGTTTGAGCAACAATGCTTTTCAAATGTTTTTCAATTCAATTTTAGATTCAGCTAAGGCAAAATTGTAATCGATAATATTCACTGAACCAGAAACTCACTAATGTCACAAAAAATATCAACCTAAAAGTAACACTTTCCAGACTCAATCTGTACTTTCAGCTTTCAGCCTTCCAGCTTCCCAATCACCATGCCGTCACAGGTTTGTTTCTTCAGACCTAGCACAAGGTCAAGATGCAAAGGGAAACACAGGTTCTAAGTCACTGACTGGTTGCACCCACATGCTATTTACTCACCTTCTGAGTTAAAACTGTGGTACTTGAAGAAATTCCAGTATTGGTTTATACATGCTGGAGCCTGAATGTTCCTGTAGTTTCTAATGATACAGTTTTCATCTTTGAAGTCCACTCAAACATATTGCTTAAGACATCATGCATTTGTTTAACAGGCGTGAAAATTTTTGCCAGAGAGTTCGAATAAGTGGTGCCATGTAAAATGTAATTATTCCTACCTTTCACAGCACTCAAATAAAATTTTGTGTAAAAACAAACCATGTGCAGATACCACACCTTGAAGTGCAGCAATCCTCAGTTACAGGCAGGGGAGAGAATGAACAAAAATACCATGTTTTGAATTCATGCAACATGGAAGACTAAGAGCCTGATACTACACCTACTGAAATGAACTCCAGGATAACTGGTGCGCTCTAAATTAATTAAATTAAATGCTGACAGAAGCATGCATCAAAAATTCAAAAAACTCCGTCCAGAAACTGGGCTAAATGGGCAGTGGATCCATGCAGGTCCCTGCAGAAATCAAGTGCCTTCACTGCTGTAAAAAACAGATCAAGAAGCTTCTCTCTGCTTTGCCAACCAACAAACCAACAGCTGTAATATTCTACCACAAAATACCCATTTCAGATGTGAGGTTAACCAAGACAGTAAACTTCTAAAGGGATGACTGTACTTGACTCAGTAGCCAGAGAACACAAACTATGGGAGACGGTTTATGGGAGTTTCATCATTTTTCCTCTGAATTCACTGCAGAGCACTACTGAAGGGACAGTCATACCCTATCCTGTTCCTCCAATGTCACAGCCATGTGTTCCCACTGCTGTCCTGGGATCAGCTCAAATGACTCCAGGATGAGGCAGTGCAGGCTACAGATATGACAGTAAGCACACATCTTCTTCTCCCCTCCACAAAACAGAAACAAACAAAAAAGGGCAGATTTCCATTGAATCAACAAATTGCACCAGTTCAATAGTTCAAATAATTGCAAGGTACACCTCTCTCACCTGATGAAAGAGAAACCATGGGAAGCCAAAGGCAAGGAAGAGAAAAAAAGTAGACATGCTTGCAAAATGGTTTGGGACCAATTGTTTTCAAAAAGCTTAAAAAATTTAAAACTTTATTAAAAATGGTTGCAGTTTCATTGACTGACCATCTAACAGTTATCAGAGCCTCAAAAGCTAACCAGGTGACTCTACATCATACAAACACACAATTCTGTACTAAGCATTGTGAAATGTGACATTTTATGCCATTTTTCAATTTCTCAAAAACTGAAAAAAAAAAGAAAAAAGTTACAAAGATGGAAACTAAAACATTGGAGTAAAAATGCTATTTCATATCTTACTGTTTGTAACATATAGTTGCTTGCTCACAGAAGAAACTGAGGTAAAGAACACCACCAGGTAACAGCCCCAGATAAGCAGGTTTACATAGTCATCACTGAACAGGCTACCTGCAGATGAGACAGGGTGACTGCTGTTTCCCCAGCCTCCCACCCTAGTCATGCCCTGACTTCATCAGGGGACGAGATGCACAGGTGCCAAACTCTCCCTTGCCCTGCTCCCTCCCATCCCACCTGATCTCTAGGAGAGGAAATCAGGTGACTCAGCTGGGCAAGAGCCACAACAGGACTCTCACCGCTGCAAGCAGAGGACCAGACTTGCCAAAAGACACTGTGGGGCACAGCCCCCTGATTCTCCCAAACAAGAGCAAATGCAGTTCGAAAAACTGCTTGAAGCCCACTGACAGTACTGTGCAGCGATGCGCCTGACCTTATTTCTGCTAGGAATGTTCCTCCTCCCTCATCAGTTCCACCACACTTGTCTAATGTTTCCTTTTTTGCTGTGTCAAATACGTATAACAAGTTACTCGAGGCGGGGAGCTGTCGAGAGCAGTATAGCTCATCTGGAAAGGGTTTGGCAGGCTGTGCAAAAAATGGAGCGGAGCAGAGCAGATGACCAGCCTTTAAAACAAACACAGTTTCATTTGTTCAACTTACTAATTCATTGCCTAGTGTGTCATTAGCAACACACTTTAAAAATCAGGCTTTGACCCTCAAAAAATTCCTTTCTAAGGGCATTAAGAGTTCAAACTAAGTTTTTCCCCCTTTAAGTATTTTGTGAATGCATGGGTAAGAATCAAAGTCTAAGATCTCCAGTATTAATAATGCTATAAAATTATACCTGATACTTTTAATAACTTCTTCCAGAGTACTCCCCAACTCCAGTAAATTGCTCTGAGTTCAACAGGATGAAGGTCCCTGATGGCCATGGCAACCCATGCAATCCCAGACTGCTGTAGGGCAGGATCTGTGGAGAGGCCGGCTCTGCAAAACCCCAACATGGTACCCAGTGTGTCCCTGCTCCCTGCATAGGGCAGCACCACACGCATGGCAGGGCTTGTGAGGCCCCACAGAGCCTAAGGTACAAAAACAGCCCCCATATGACTAACCCATAACTGATCTGCTGCCAGGAGCAGGAAGCAGAGAGAAGGGTTAGGAAGGAGGGGACAGTGGACGTGTATGTTGCCTTGATTCCTTCTTCCATGCACATCTTTAAACCTGATACTATATATTTGCTCTTATTTAAATGTCGTAAGTATAACCCATTATATGGGCCATCACACACCCCCATGTCATGGAATCTTGAAGGCTGATTGTCAAACCAGCAAGACTGCTGGTCCAGGGTGATGGTGATACTGAGTGAGTGTTTCATAGCACTGCCTGCTCCTGCTTTCCTTCTCAGGCAGGACACACGCCAAAGAGCCACCAGCCACGCTGCAGCTCAGGCAATGGCCACGTGCAAAAAGTCAGGAGCTACTTGATGAGAAAGGATGGGAGAGGAACTCCTGAGGGAATGTGGAGGAACAGGAGGGGCTTCTCTGTGATCCAAGTGCCAAATGGTAACACCCATATCCCTTCCTGCCTTGGCAGTCACACATGGGGATGGTCTCAAATACCTGTATTTCCCTTCAAACCACATTCGGGTCTCTCTGATCTCTCACCCTCCGCTGGGAATAAAATTTAAATCCTGGCTATTCTCACCAGCTCAAATAAGGGTTTCCTGCAGCATCATGTAAATGTCAGGCAGAGTCTTTACTGATTTCAGCCCTAGACCATTGTGGGGCTTAGAAGGTGTTTAAAAAAAAAAAAGTCAAATAAAGTCCAGAGTAATTGTGCTGTTTCCATGTTTTCAAAGGCAGGTGATAGGATGCAGAAAAGTTTGCTCCTGGTTTTCTGAAGGCTGGATGGAAACTTTTAGTACTGCTTTAACTTGGCTAATTGCAAAGCACATCATGCAAAATTAACAATGTAGCACTCAATGTATATCTTTACAGTCCTCATACAAAATTATGGCAGCCCTGTGCGCCACCCAGACCTTTTTAATTCCCTGTCAGTTCTTCAAAAATATAAACAATTACTTTGAAAAACACCTCCACCTGCCACACTGAAATAATTCATCTTCTGTCTTCATACAACAACAGAGAGAAGCTGTTTCTATTAATATCCTCCTCCTGCTCCAGGCTGTGTGCTCTCAAAGAAATTCAGGTATACGATTTTCAAAGGAACTGACTGTGAAACAATGATGGTACTGAAGTCAGAAGCAGATTGTAATGTCCTTGAAAGACAAGTAAAACATGAGCTGGGGGTAAGAAACAACAAAGAGATTCAGCAGAAGGAAATTAAGAAAGTATACAATTAGAAAGCTAAAAATGTTATGTGTTGTTTAATATATTTTTCTTATCTTTACTTCATAAATTACTTCACAAGTGATTTGTTTGATATGGAAATGTCCATTTTCTTTCTGTCAGCTGTTGGAAGCATTTTGAAAACCATCAACAAATTCAGTGGCTTCCTCTCACTCTCTCCAATACTCTCAGATGTTCTTTGCCTCTCTTTACCTTCAAATCTTTAGTATCAGAACTCCAGTGTACATCTCACAGGTCACTTGCAGCCTCAGCAGCCTTTTCACAGAACCCAAAAATGGAATTTTTGATTGTGGCTGTTCTTCACAAAACCAGCTGAGCCAGGATCACAGAAAAAAAAATAATTAAGTACTCATGATGAATTGTCATAATTCTTGTGATTCTGTGTATGTCATATTCCATCGTAACTATTGAACACACTATTGTGTTTCAGATACTGTACTATGGGGGGCCCAGCTGATTGTCCTTCTAAATGACCATCTATGAGCAAAACATCCAGAGAATCTTTTTATACCACCTCATTTTTGCCAGGTTTCTATTCTCATCCAAGCTGCATAACCAGGCACAGCTGTTTTGGTTCCGTATCCCATTTTCTCCTTCTTTTCATTGTCAACAATCCTCAAAGTAAGCTGGAAAAATTCTTCTTCTAACACAAACAAAGCTTCTGTTAAAACACAGGCAGGTGACATGATGTAACCTAACCCGGTCAGCTAAGTAACACAGGGTAACTTGGAGAGACAACCAGCAGCACAGGACAAAATACTGACCAAAGGAATGCACTTTTTCCAGCCCAGAAGCCAGACACAGGACTGTTTAAAGAAAGGCTGCAGTTCTTTTTAACAACAAAGGTTGCAGCCTGAAGAGTCCTTTTTAAAATCAGATATCTGTATTCTCATTATTTTCTGTTTATCTTGGTGTTTCATATGCAAAGCCACCCTCCCTATAAATTCACCAGGTGATAGGCAGGAATTGAAAGGAAAGGAAGATACATTTCTGGCTCAACAAGAATTGAGACTATAAAAGAACTAGGACAGTCACATCTCAGTGTAAATTTTCTGCCTGACACATGAAATGCTGGAGACAGACTTTTAGTAAAACTGTCACTTAGCAAATACCTCAAGCACATAGAGGGGGATAGCGCTTACACCCCTGAAGTAATAGCACAGGTAAAAAAGAAGAGCTTATGTATCACACAGCAGTGCAGTTCTCAACTGGCCAAATACCTGTTTGCCCAGATAATCAATTTTAAGAAAGCAGACTGCTGCCAAGCAGCATTACACACTTAAGTCTTCACAACCTGGTAGTGCCATACTGCACTGTGCTTTATCAGCTTGCCACAGTTTGAGCACCACATCCTACTAGAAAGCTGCCTTCCCCTGTATCCTCAAAGGGATTTAACTCCCAAGGCACCATCACACCTGTTAAGCTCAAACACCATCAGCCTTCACATGAAGACAGAAACGTTCGGGGATAAATATCACAAGGCTTCTCCATTTCAGCTTACTCCCATGTTGGAATTCACAGCCACTTACACCTTTTGTGCGACCAACTTTAACACCTCTTCCTTGCAGCACAGTTTTTGTTGTGCCCGACTTCCTGCTGCTTAAGGGAACCATGTGGGAAGACCAACAGCCAGCTCCATGCCCTGGTACACCATAACTCAAACAGCACTTCCCACCAGTCATCAAAAAATCTGAAGTATTAGTACAAAAACTCAAAAGCCACAAAAAGACCAGTAGAGACAGATCAAGGATGTAACTAACATCCAAGATTGCTGTAAGGGGATTTGTTGTCTGAGACTGCCCAGACTGTGCAGGAAGTCAACCTCCAAGACAATGATCCTGTTTCCAGCCACGCCCAGGACTGTGTTCTTAGGATGACTGTCCCACAAGGCTTGAGGTGGCTGCACCCAGAGTGCTGTTAATGGCAATGTTAAAGGCTGGACTACCAGACAATTTGCCTCAACCACAAAGCTGCATTCCTATGTGTGGCGAGCCAAGTGGCTCATGCTCGAGCTCCGCAGCTATGGGGATAACTCAACTCAAGAGAGGTCAGAATAGCTAACACAGTATTGCAGGCTTAACTCAAGAGACCTACAAGTGACTAGTCCATATAAAAGCATCCAAGATCATGCTCTCTGTTTGAAATAAAAGCTGCTATTTACTAGGACAAGACAAAAGAAACAATGGAAGTCAATTAAAGCGGCTTGGCCAGATAATGTAAAACAGAAGGCTCAAACTTACAGCTGAAATGCACTGTTTCAGATATTGAAAACCTTAAGAAGTTGTCGAGCTGACACAGAAAGAACAAAATCTAAAGTAGCTCATTTGATGTCCTTCATTAAATAAAAAAGTGAGTGATTTAAATGCCTTCAGCTCTCTGGCTTTGCTCAACACGTCAGCTTAGAGCAAACACCTTTAAGACAACACGGTCTGTGTTACTTACAGACACCTCTGTCCCTGCACTGTGCCATTCCTTTTCTGCAGAAGTTCCCTGTTATTTGATATGCATGAGGTAATCTTGCAGCTTGGCGTTCTGCAGTTGGAAGTGTGGCAGGCAGCTGTGCCAGGCACTCTTGCCAAGAAAGTATTCTGAGACACCATGATAATAAAAATGCATCAAAGTAAGAGACTTTTTTTCTTCTTTTATATCACTAAGTATGTAAGTCCAGGCAGGGCTTTTTGGGCTCTGCAAGCTTAAAGAATATATACCCAAAGTCCATAAACTGAATGGGAGACTGACAAATATGCACCCTGCAATCCTCTGAAAAGCCACTGTAAATGAGCCATCACTTACTGCTCAATGCCTATGTTGGCCCCAGTCTGTTAAAAGATATCCACAAGATAGCAATTTCCCTACTGTAGTTCTGGGGTAGATGATATAACAGAGGTCACAAAGAGTCCCCAAAAGAACTGCACATGAATATAAATTTTTTTGTGTATGTAAGTAAAAAGAGAAACCCTATTGAAATAAAATGTTTTGGGATGCTATCTTTAAGTGACAGTAGCTTGGTTAAAAATAAAATGTAATCAATCTTAATGCTGACCAAAATAGTCCTCCTCAGATTCCTAAAAAGGCAGCTAGCTCCCTTTAATACAGGCAAGACTGTTGCCAACTCTGAACCCTACTCCTACCAATTTAACTAGATTCTGCTGTTTCAGTAGTAAAATAAAGATTTTTATTTATGCCAGAATATGCTATGAAATGGATGCCGTGCAGGTGCCTACATAAGCCCTGATGGGGCATGCTCATAGAAAGCATGAGCAATCCATTCCTAACTGCTTAATGATGTCTGTTCAACTGCAGCTCCCACTGTTATTTTTCAAATTTTAAACCTCATGTCAAGAGGAGCATGTCTACTTTATACTCTCTGAGCTGGGAAATCAGAAGCATCTTTCATGGTTAAGCTCAACGTGGGTTCAGGAAAGCTGAAAGGAAGGGACAGCAAGTTAATATCAAGCAGAGGCATCCCTCACTACCATTCAATGCCACCTGGGCACAGCGGATTTGCTAAGAACCTGCAGATTTCAGACCTCCCGCATGGATCTCCTCAACTCTACCAGCTATGCCGAAAGTTGCCAAGTAGTAAATTAATGCTGCTCACGCTCAGGCCTGCCTGCCAAATTAACATGCACACGCAGAGTACTCGGCCATTTGCAGAAAAGACTTCTTTGGGTTCCCAGACTGGAAAATCATGTGAACCAGGGACAGATGCTATGAGGGTAAGAAGGAGCAAGCAAGCTCACAGGAGTGTAGGAATGGGGAGGGTACACAGAACAGGTCCTTCCAGGTGCACACAACTTTTTAATGTCCCTTCAGTGTCCCTGAGGGTGTTCCCATTTCTCCTTGCAGTAAGCCAATTCATCCCAGTGATGCTGGGATCCCAGCAGATGGTTACGTGAGTCCATTCTCCCTATATCTGCGCCTAATTTGCCAAGATAGATGAGCCAGCCTTCAAAACTTCAAAAGCCTGCCTGTCAAGAACACAAAGCTAGGGAAAAGTTTTGGCCCAAACTGTGAGTAAGACAGAAAATCTGGAGTTACTGAAAACTGACTGAAGCTGAAATGGCTATGGCATGTTAGCTATACTTAAAATACTAGCACTGCATACATATTTACTGAGCAGCTACATACATGGTTTCCTTCTTTGATTTGCAGATGTTTCTTCTTTTTGCAGAGCGTTAAAATTTTGTTTGAGGAGAGGAAGCAGATGCTAGCTGTAATAGTGGCACTTTTCCAAGGTGGAAAGAAACCATTAGTGGAGCTTCCACAGGCTTAAGGCTGAGAATGTCAGATCTGTATTGCCTGTTTGCATGAATTAGACAACACCATCATTTAAAGGCCTCCAAGTGCTGATGAAAATGTGGAATAGTGACCGACATTAAGAGCTGGTGCCTTAACATTGTTTCTGTATCAGTCAGAGCAAATGGAGTCCTAAGCAGAAATCCCACAGCAGACAGCAATATGGACAATGCATGAGGTCCCAGGCCAGAATTATTTATAATCTCATGCTTCAACCTCTAGCCACTGTTCTATGGGGAGGGGAAGTTCTGCCCATGAACACAAATTTGTGGAAGAGGGTTGAATTTAACACAGCAACAGAACTGAAAAAAAAAAGAAAAGTAAAAACTATGGCCAAATGAATAGAAAATGATGCTGTTATCCATCAAAACAATAAAATATGGACAAACCAGGATCAATTTTAAGCATCAATAATAATTTCACAGATTTTCTGAAATAAACCCACAATACTAATGGAAAATTAAAAAAAATAAACAAACACAAAACTTAGAGAATTTCTTTAAATCACTTCTCTCTTGTTTTATGGATTTATATGAAAACAGCAAAAGTAATTAATCTGGTCCTCCAAGTCCAGGAGGCCATTTGGTTGAAGGGATATGACCATGAGGACTGAGAAGCACATCTGGGAAAAAATAAAAGAAGATGCCATAGGAACACCCTTTATAGTTGTGGAAAAGAGTTCAAGGTTATTTTGAACTGTGGAGCAGGAGTTGAGGCAGGAAAATGAAGATGATGACAATGTTAAACTAGAGAGCATCTTTGTGATCTTGACAACTAAATATGTCCAGAAGCAGAAAATAATGTAACTGCAAGGTGTTGGAGGATAAGGTGAAGGTGGGGAAGACGAGAAATAATCAATCAAAGCTTTGCCAGAGAAAGCTGTCCCATTTGTGAAATGTGGCAGAGGAAGGCACTCAAGGGATCCTGTGAGAGGATCACACATTCATGAGAGAGTAAGGAGGGACAGAACAGTAACTTACCACAGGGGGCTGAGAGTGTGAGTAAATCAGAATTCAGCCAAAGCAGAGGGAACAGAAGGACTGCTAAGGAAAGTGCTGGTGTGGCAGTGAGGCATGAGTAGCCTAGAAAGGTTGTGTGAGTGCCAGACTAACACAGGGGACTTGCTAGTGGGAGAGCAGCCAGAAGCAGAAAGGCTGTTGTGGTAGAACAGCGAAGATTACAGACACACCCAGACTTACCATACCTAACCTCAGGCATTGCCAGGTTAGGAGCTGAGCTACTCTAGGATTCCTGGCCCCCTGCCCTGGTCAAGGGCGCCTCAGAAGGTGGAAGGACTTCTCAAAGTTCCCCCTTCTCTCTGTTATGTATACATGGATTTTAGAATTCCTCTCCTGACTTAGAAGCTTAAAACTACCTGGGATGAATCTCAGCCTGCCTGCAGTATCATTCAGAAGAAAAAAAGAAAAAAGAAAAAAAAAAGGCAGGCTAAGGAAGAGGAATTGTCTTTTCTTTTTTTTACCTAGAATCCTATAAAGGTGAAAATCCCTCGATGCCTGACAGTGGGTAGCTGCACCATGGGGCAGCCAGGGGAACCTTTGCACTTCAATCACTCTCGAACAGGTAGCTAATGAAAAATGGGCTTGGAAAAAGTCTGCACATGATCTTGGGCTGTAAAGGAAATCTCTGCTTACAAAAGGTTTCTGAGTCAACAGAAAGACAGCTGTGAAGCCAGACAGCAGATAATTTGACCCAAGGACAGCATACAGCCCAAGAATGGGAGATGGCAACAGAGAAACAGTCTAAGCAACCCAAAAGCAACAAGAGGGGTGGAAAAAAAGGAAAAAGAAGACTTGAAACAGTCACCTATAAATACAGTCACTAGCTGCAGGAAAGCATTGCCTTTGGCCTGGGAATACCCACACAGGGATTACAGAAAGGCAGAAAGAAAAAGAGAAAGGGGAGGAGAGGGACCAACTAAACCACATGAACATGAAATTGGTTGTAAAGTAACAGCTGCTTTTTTTTCTTTTTAAAAATATGCAAGTTTAACAAGATAAATACCAGCACTCAGCCAGAGCCTGCTGGCAGGTGTGAAAACAGCATTTGGAGCCACTGCTGCATTACATGAAGGTCACAGTGTACCTGCAGCTGCACAGCTGAGACAGGCAATGTCACAGGCAAACCAGCCAGCCTGCTGCCACTCTGGAGGCTCCTTCTTCAGTTCAGGAAGAAACAACTCACACATTCCCAACCGATTCTACCATACATTCTTAAAATTTATCTTGCCTCAGGAAAACTAGAGCAACAATTTTAAGGGAGTGGAAAAAGTAATGTACAAATTATTTAAATAAATGGCAAAAGACAGCATGTCCGAGCAAACATCAGTCTGGCTTTCCTCTTAAACATTCAAAAAATCAAAACAGGCAATGAAACAAATATCCAGATACTTAATGAAGACATATTTTGAAAATTGAAGGATAATCAATAGGAAAAACAAGGAAGAAGAAAATAGTATGTATGGTGACCTTTACTTGTAATTTAATGCTCGTTCTTGTCAGATTAAATCTTGCTTCTCTTCCCTCCCTCCCCCTGCAAATGTTACTAAGAAGGTAAAATACCTACTTTCCCTGTCCAGGAAAACAGATGCAGCTGATCTGTTCATTCCACATTTGTCATTTAATCTATCTGTTCATCAGACTACAGCATCAGCCATCTTGCTAATTAACTCCTTCCAACACACAGAAATTGAAAAAGATGAAAAAAATCACCCTTACCGAGGACTAGGAAAATCGGAAGATAAATTCCAAGTTTTGATACTGCTATGAATAATACTTTCAATATTCTGTATTATCAAACCACTGTTTTGCCTCAGATGACAAAAAGATGCAAGACTTCTGTAATCTGTCAACCAACTAAGAATAAAGGACAAACCAAACAGTTTCAAAGGATGCAAAAACCACATCTCTTTGTCTTTCCAGGTAACTTTTTATTCTGAAATACATTTACATCTCTGCAGGAGCAATAGCCAGAAAAACACTCCCAGGTCTAATTACAGATCACCTTATTGTACACTGCTTCTTAGTTCTAATTTTGAACACATAAGCATGCATATTTTCAGCAAATTAGCAAATTAAGAAAATCTCTCAGAAATTGTAATAATGTTTCTACAGTTCTAAAATCATTTTAGCAGATCTGCTGCAATATTTAATCCACACAGATGTAAAACTACATTTACCATGCAACTCTCCATTTGCATGAAGTTCAGATCCACCCAAAATCCTGGCTTGCAATACCTTACAGTAAGCTGAGCTTTTCACTGCTTCTTATTAGATCCATTCTCCTAGAGAAATCTGTCATTTCCCCCACTTAGGTACAGCCGAGTCAGATAAAAAAGAAATCACGACCCATTTAGAGTACTTGACTGGGCTAACAGCTACCCAAAACTACCCAGGACAATATTCTAAAACATGCCCCAGGAATATTCAACCACTAAAAATGTTAGTTAGTGTTAATATCAATAAATTAAGTTTAACCCGGTGACAAAAGTTCTTAACGTTTTCTTTCCCATTAACTGCGAACATGCATAAAGAATGCTCATCAGATTATCAGGATTTTCTGTAAATCCTACAAAATCACTAACAGCATCCACACAACACATTATTTAAGACCAGCAGCTCCTCCTACCAGCGCACTGGGAAACCGCATTTAATCTTTGCATCAATTCTTCTAGGGCCATTTCTTCAATTTTCAGCCAGCATCTCATTCTCAGATAAA
This sequence comes from Grallaria varia, assembly GCA_013396735.1. NCBI lineage: Eukaryota > Metazoa > Chordata > Aves > Passeriformes > Formicariidae > Grallaria > Grallaria varia. The sequence continues at coordinate 103,672 of VWZG01010624.1, forward strand.
ACAAAAAGAATCCACAGCAAACATGCTCCCCCTGCTCCGAGGATGAAGAAAGGCAGGGAGGGGGAAAAACCCCCACAAACCCGACCACTACAGCGCTGCTTGGCAGCCGCGCATTTCGATGGCTCCGCACGGTCCCCTGGGCACAAAGGGAGCCAGGAGCCCACGGTCCCTGCTGGCAGCGCCCGGGCGAGGCAGGCGCTGCTGGGAGCCAGAGACGTGAATGGCAATGACACCAGGGCCGCTTAAAACTTCTCTGCCCTCCGCTGCTGAGGGTCTGCCCGCAGTGGAGTCCTCAAACGCCGGAATTAACGCGGAGCCTTGAAGAGCCGCCGTGCCTCCAGCCTCTCCCAGGCTGCAGCGAGCGCTGCGAAGGGCTGCGCCGCATCCAACGGGGCGCAGCCGGAGCTCGCAGAAAGCCCCCTCCTCACCCACGCGTACGTGAACGCTCAGGCTCCCCTCTACCTTCTTGCCAGAGTGCTGCCAGGGTGGGTAGCTTGGAATGAAAATGCCTTCCTACGGGCAACCCCACGGCGATTCCGCTCTCCCCAGCCCGCATGATGCCTCCACGTTTGGTTTGAAATGGTCGTTTTGGAGGGCTGAGGACTTCAAATTTCCTTTAAACTCTGTCAAATTTGCTTTAAACACAACTGTCTTCTGGACTGTTTGGAGGAGTTGGGCTGCTTAAAAGTTGTGCCACAGCAGTCTTGCAATTGTGTAAAATTCGTATTTCTACAGAAACTGTATTGCCACCTTAGGACTTTTAAAGTCAAGGATCTATGGACCCCTCAAGGTGTATGGAGTATACACAACAGGACTGCTATAGAAGGCAGCCAGGAAAAGCAAGCCTCATAACCAGTAAACTTCCACTTGCTATAGAGGGTACAGTAGCACTGGAAAACTTCTAAAGATACAGAAAGTCCTACAAGACTGAAAGTACAATACTTCTCTATTTGACTGCTCCTTGTAATTGATTTTCAGTGCTTCGACACAGGCTGTTTTAAAAGTTTCAAACTATTAGGCTTTTAGCACTTATCTTTTCAGAGGTTATCTTGATGCCTTCTAAATCTCATTATTGGCATGTTTTTGTGATGGTCAGCCAAATTCTCCCACTCTTCCAATCATCCCACTCATCCAATCATCATTCTAATCTATTGGCTTTAGCTAGGTCCTCTTATATTTTAGCCATTAAAATAAACACATAGTTATCCATCGCTAAAAGAAAAAGGGACGTTTTGTCTGTATGCTTAAAAGGACTGCTGTGTTATTAAACTTTTTTTTTCTACAGATAACACACAGTGGGCAAAAAACAACAGCCTTTCTCAGGAAAGTAAGTGGAAAACTATGATGACATGTTCATAACGCTCAACAATAACATAAGAGAGGGCATGAACTAAAAATAAAATTTTTAAGAGGACCCATCAATCTTCTGCCAATAAAATTAAATGAGGTAGTTAATTTACTACATTCTACTCAGAGTATGACAGTCTGGCAGGTCTATAGCAGCTCCTTGTATTATATATGACTAGAGCAATGTATGTTTCCACTTCTATATTAACAGGAATCACAAAATGAAGTCTTCAGTCAAGCTTTTCCATAGCAAAGTATTACTAGTGAAAAACAGGATCTTCAGGAACTTTATATGCAAAAAGTATTTTGTTTATCTGGCTGCCATTTAAGCCTGCATTTTTGAAAAGGAACAAGTGATGCAGAGCAAGACCACAATTACCAGGCCACGCTCTGTTCACTCAAGTGGTGAACCGGAGGACTAAAGGAATAAGAAAAGGTGTGCAAGTCTGCAGGTACATATGGATAGCTGAGGCTTGGTTTGAAGCAGAGGCTGTGCAACAGAGCATCACATCCAAAGACAGCCCAGGGAGAACTCCAGATGTCACACAGTCAATGGCATTTGTTGACTGCAGCAAGTTAAAGGCCTGAGACATTTTAGCATATGCAGAACAGCAACGTTCTTTTGTAGGATTACACTATTTCCTGGTGCAGCAAGAAATGCAGGAGACTTATTCATTCATAAGCACCTACTGCAAGAGAAGATACCTATTCAATCCCAGCTTTCCTTGAGTGTCCTGCCTCAATTCAACAGTAATTTCGTATTTTCCTTGGAGAATCAGCAGACTGCTTAAGCCTCCCATATATGATAAGGACCATCTTTCCATGGAGTTTCTCAGTGAAATAACAGATGAAAAGGAACATATAAATGTAGTGATGAACTTTATCACATCAGCCAGTCAAGTTTCAGGATCACATGTACATAATAATTTACACTTGTGCAAAATGCGTGGAGAACCCTCATATGCTAGTTAAACCCAAGTCACACCAATGCTGCCACTTTATATACACCTTCTACACCTTCAAAAGAATTCAAAACATGCAAGGAATGAGCAAAGCATCAAAGTGAAAGGTTTAGTTAGCTGGACTGAAAGTTAGTTTACCTAAAAGTGGGTTATTTGTAATCATGTACTTGTTTAATCATGTTCATTCATGGAAATCAGGCACCCTTGTCTTCCTAAGAAATTTTGGCATAGCTTCTCTACTGAATGAGACAGAGTATTTTCAAGATACTTAGCCAAATGTGGGATCACAATCTCTGCTGGTTTGAAATAGCATCACCCATGTTTTCATGAATAACCTTGAGTCAGAGTAAAGAAACAGACCTTAAACTAATTAAAATCAAGTCTTAACAAGAGCCAACTGAGCTTTCTTGCAACACAAATCAAACTAGTATGTAACCATGAGCTAACTAAGGAATTAAAAGAGTCCTGAAAATACAACATCAGTGTATCTCAGGGACGAGCTACTGCAATTTTCACTCTCTTCAAGTTTGTACTTGATCCCCCACACCTCTGCCAGTCATCATGACAATCATAATAGGGACTTAAACATGCCATTTCAGTCCCACACATCTCATGCCAAATCAAAACTTGATGGTAAAAGGACGGGTGTCCACTTCTAGTGCTGAGAGCCTGTAAATACAATCAGAGATGTTGTCGATTTTCAGGCTAATGTGATTTTTTTTTTTTAATGAAAAATTCAAGCGGCTTTTGGAATTCTGATTTTTAACTTCTGCTAATGTATCACCTTTAGCAAAATATCTTCACTAGTCCTGGGCAAGCCTCTTCTGCAACAGAGGAATTCATAAAGAAATTTGAGGAACACACAACTTTTCAGTTCTGCCTTACATGTTTAAAATGCAGTGGAAACATTTTTATTAAATGGTCTGTACACCTGTTTCTTTCAGTGAAACCGCAAAGCTAATAAGCAAGGAACAAATGTACTGCAGAATTTAATCAATCAACTTCCACACCTACATGGATGTACTATATGACCTGATTTGTATTCACTTTTTTCCTAAGCTTCTCTTTGACTTGAAAGCCACAACATTATTTTTTTTTCCTTCAATATTCTACTTTGCTCTAGTTTTAGCTGTGGTCTTCGGCAAATCCTGTTCAAGCACAGCAACATCACACAGCTCTTATTTTCAAACAGCTTCACCCAAATAATATTACCTAGATTTTCCAAGAAATTGTAGCTATTTTGGAAATATTCCAGAAATAACACACAACTATACACTCATGTGGGGAGCCAAACCAGTAACCCTAAGTCATTAACAAATAATCATGTAAGGAGTTTTGCTTGAGCAAAAGATACTTTCTACAATATACCTAAAGACTTCTCTGCTAACTTTACTTTCATCTTACATCAGTCATCAGTGAGTTTCAAAATTTAATTATGTGCTGTGTGAAAAACTCTTTTTGTTTAAACTACCTTCCTGAAAGTTTTCTGTGTGCCCCAGTTTGCCTTTTGTGAAGCAGTGGAAAAAAAAAACAAAAAAAAACGGGAAATAAACACTCTCTATTCAATTCCCCAAGCCATTCATGACTGTACAGACCTCCACAGTAGGTGATATTATGTCTCCTCCAATTGCCTGTTTTCCACACAGACGATTTCCTACACTAATCAGTTCCTATTTGTACAAAAGCAGTCCCGTACCTCTGACTGCCTTCACCATTAGTCCATGTACCCAAATTCTACTCTAACAAAGAGAAGAGAACTGGACACGGTACTCAAGAAGTAGGCACAGCAGAGATTACAAAATGACAGCAGGATTTTGTTGTTCTTGCTTTCCCTGTCAGTGGTTTGTAGTGCCCTGTTTGCCTTTCGGACCAACACTGAGTGCCGACGGAGCTGCTGCTGTTTTCAGGGAACTACCCACAGTCAGTCAGGGTCTCTCAGTGAGGGGAACAGCTACCTTACGGAATAGCCTTGTGTTTTCCCATATGTATCACTCTGTTCAAACAATTAATTTCACCTTCTCTTCTGAGCAGTTACTGGGCATCACCAATTTGTCCTCCAACTGTTTGCATTCAGCACTGAATTTTACTATTTTAAATAGATATTTTCACATATTTTCAAATTTTATCTTTACGTGCTTTCTTTCCATTTCCAGCTCATTTGGGATTATGTTGAATAGCTGGAACCCCTGCAGAAATCCCTGCTTTACTTCACCAGTAACTCCCCCTCCACCCACAGAAAACTGACCACCTAAAGCAACTCCCCATTTGTTGGTTTTTAATCAATTATTAATTCCCAGGAGAGCTTCCAATTTAACCTATAGGAGCTTAGTTTCTCTAAGAGCCTAAGAGCATCTGCAGTAGAAGTAAAACTACTTATAGAATAAAAATTAGGACTACAAAAAATGAAAACACATACAGGTTTCCCTGCGGCTTTGCATGGGTCCTACCACATCGCTTGTGGCAAAGCGAACAGGCAGAGCATATGGATGTTTATGACTATGCAGCTGAATCCTCTGCCAAACATCCCATACTGCTTTCTAGTGGTACCACATGGCCAACCTCAGGCAGCCAAGTCAGCACGCTCTTTTCTGGATGGCCCCAACATCACGTGCCACTCTATAAACTGTGTAAGCAATGAAGCTACAGGCATCCACATCACCACTGCTCTCTAAAGACCCTGCAAACATAGCCAGAAAGACTTACCTAAGCTGGGCTCCTGCAGAGAGGGAAGAGACCCAATGAATGTGGTTTTCATAAATCTAGGTCCTCACAGGTCCTACAAAAAAATTCCACATACACCCACTGCACAAGAGCAATACTGACCCACAGCCTTAAATAAAAGGGGAAGGAAAAGGAAACAGGACAGCTGATATGAAAGATCCAAACAGAAAATGCATTTTTAACATTTCAACCTCCTCTTGGCACCAGTTCTTCTTTCATGAAGCAAGGGGATTTTTCCCTTTTATTCCTCTGAATGACTGAGTCCTCTTGGTAATCAGCCCAGTTAGGCTTTATTATGTAAAGCATCTGGGATTTGAAACTGGGATTCATAAGCAGAGATGGCAGTATTCTGGTTTTGGCAACACCTCACTCTTTCACAAGGAGAAAATTGTTCCTAGATTCACAATCTCAAGGAATACAGAGAACTTAGCAAATACATGGAGGAAGGGGGGAAAAAAAAAAATCAAAGTCTTTTCTTCTTAAAAACTTGACACTCAAACACTTGTACAAAGCTAGAGTTCAGGCAAGGTTCATTCACATAGGAACACCGAGTAAAGATGCTTTCAGATGTGCAGGAGCATTTAACAGTGGAATGCCATCAAAATAATGCCTTATTAATATAAAAATTTACCAAATCTCCATCAAGGGCTCAGCGTCTCCTCAACCTCAATAATATTTTCCTCTGAGAAAGTAAGTGCCATACAGGGAAAAAACTTCCAGCAGCTGCTCTCCATGCTCCCTCATCTGGGATGCGTGTTAGCCCCACCCAGGGACCAGGCCAAGGTGGTAGCCAGACCAAGTACTCAGCAGTAGGGGAAAAGCTTCCCCCTCCCCCTCCTTTCAATTATTGCTCAGGTCCGTGGCTGAGAAATAGTGGAAGATGGATGAAATGCAACATACTCATCTCTGTTTGATGGCCTCTTTCCAACATAGCCCAGTCTTGCTACAGTCCAGCTCCCAGTACTTTCAGTCTTCCCTAAAGAGCTTGCAATCCCCTCTCACTTGCAATCTAGCCTCTCCTTAAAACCACAAACAAACCCCCAAAACCAAAACAACCGTCAAGAATAGTTCTTAAAGCTTAGCCACTACCTCTTCCATATTTCGTTTCTTTCATATCCTGTACCTCAGTTTGACCCTAGAGCAGAATTCTGTGAAGTTGTGCATTTAGGCTCTTCAGCCTGAATTTACTTTAAATGATTGACCAGATGACAGACTTTAATACTTCCTAGCACAACAGGCAGGGTCTTCTTTTTCCCCAGCCTCCCTTGCTTGAATGAAATGTCATTTGAATCTCTTCTATGGGTCTTCTGTGTGCCTAAAGAGCACCAAGTTTCTTAGTAACTGTTTCATTCAGATTTCTTCTTCATCGCCCTTTTATGCCACGTGGGATTAAGTAATCACTGCAGAGCTAACAGCCTTGAAAGAGTTTATTTAGTTTAACACCTCCAACTGCCCCCGCGCAGCTGAGGACTGCTCCAGTCATTCATCCTTCTCCAGTTTGAGGAGATAAACTATCCAGATGTGCCCACAGCTGCACTCCTCTAAAAGCAGGCAATAAATGGAGTGTTGCCTTTTGCCAGTGTAGTGCCAAGTAAGACCCAACTTTTCTAAGTTTACTGAAATATCTTTATAGATGAAGGAAGCACTTTCTGTAGGAAGTTAGGAAGGCCAAGGACAGGAAGCATAAAGGTGAGCAGGGAATGAACTTGCTGCAAACAGAAGTAATGTGGAAAGAAATGAAGCATCACTTCATTGGGGCTTTTCCACATGCATGTATAGTTAAAGGACAGGCTACACAAGGCAAACTACTCCAGCCTCTAAAGAAATGAAACCACAGTCCTTTAAATATATTTTTAAAAACGTGTGTAAGAGGGAGCTCTGGTTTTAGAAGATCAGATAATTAAAGGTAACGTGATAATTAAATAGATGGTAGAGTATGGATGCAGAGATGTCAGTCATGTTCTTCTACAGAGTTAGTATTATGTATGTAAATGCAGAAATTAAATGAATCCAGAAAATATGTATCTTTTGTCTTCTCTTGTCAGGGTGACTTTCTTTTCAAAGGAAATGGAGTATGAATTAATTTCTTCCCTCCAAAAGAGTCTGTCCAACATTTTTTAAAGCTCAAACCTTTGAGGTCTCCTATAAAGTATTAGGCTTTAAATCAGATCATGTGTGTGTGTTCAGATTTGGAGTATTAAAAGTCTAAATTTTATTATATGCCCTACTTTGTAAACATTCCTATTTCAAAAGAACTGTCTGTACACATAAAAGTTCAGCAGGTCTACCATTCAAGAGTCAGGACTGATTTAAAACACTCAAACAAAAATTTCTCTGTAACAAAAAGTGATATTTAACAGCCACTTATAATTGTTAATTTTACATACAATCATCAATATAAAAAGTACTCAGAATAAAAAAGTAGGGTATTTCCAGGACCATTCAGTTTGATTACATAGAATAAAACTGAAGCGCTTACCCCTGAGGAACAAGCTGACAAGTTTTATCATAGATAAAGGACACAGTAGAAGGATGTCAACTTTAATTCAGAGTTTTTTTACATCACAGAGCCATTTAGGTTGGAAAAGATCTTTTAGATGATTGAGTCCAACCATTAACTCAGCACTGCCAAGCCCACTGCTAAACTGTGTCCCTAATGCCACATCTACATAGCTTTGAAATGCCTCCAGGGATGGAACAGAGTGTATCTTAAAATTTGACTGTCCTTTTCCACTTGTACATCTTTCAAAAAGTAGCACTCAGTGGAGCTTTAGGGTAACAGAAACCTTCTCTCTTTTCAGAAAAGAAAAGAGTTCCAATACTCAGGGAATGCACTGAGGACAGGGGAAGATTCAGTTTGTGACTGGTATGGCTGAGCCGCCCATCTCTGGCAGATGTGCTGCCCCAACACTATGTACTGTTCTGCCCTCGGTGTTGGCCTTCCTCTCACACTGCACCTCAAGCACTGCTTGGCTTTCTCTTGATGCCAAACAGGAAAACTTAAGTCTCAAAAACCACCTAGAAACAGGAAAATAATTTCCAACAACCACAAGGGTATTTCACCTGCAGCCAAAGATGCCAAACCCCAAACAAGATCTCAGCCTTGCTACAGAACACTCACACTCATCACAGATCCTTCAATCATACCTTGAAAACATCTCTCTGTTTTCTTAACAGCCCTACCTGCCCCATCTATTTTACTGCACTCAATTTTCAGTTAATAAAGGAGCATTATTTTCTTATTTGTATTGATGGATGCTTAATACAGCAGATATCATCAAAAGCGGCAGGAGAGTCCAGGTACAGAGAAAAAAAAAAAAGCCTCTGACAAAAAAGTTTTGCAAACAATTACAACTTTTTCATTTCTTTACAAGCAAAAATCCCTATGTCCAATTCACAATTTGTTTTTCTTTTTAATAAGGATATGAAATAGTGAACATTTTCAGATTCCCCTTTTTTCCCCCCACTTAATATTCTTTATAGAATATGGTATTTCTCCAAGTAGTCAAATTAAATTGATCGCCCGTGGGAGATGGTCTGCACAAAACCTCAGTAGATGAGGGAAAATGACTGCTTTTCAGTTTAAAGTTCTCTGCTTCATTATGGTAAAGCTGTTAGAAAGGAAAATGTCACCTAGATTTCCTTACATTGTAAGCCACATCCAAATCATCATTTCACGCTTTCTTGAAACAGAAAGATTTACTTTTTGTTTTAATAGGTTTATGGAAATATTGTTCTAAGTTTGCTTGAAGGAAGACAGATCTGAACAGTTACTGCTTTGGAAAGAAAAATGTAAGCAATCATGTATACAGGTACTTGTTATTTGGATTACAACTGCTGTTGCTTTTTCTTATTTTCCTGATTTCACTCTTACAGTTATTTCCAATCCATAACAAGGATTCTCTTTTCAGTGATAAGCTTAATGCAATGCTGGTTTTTTTCCCCTAAGTTAAAACGCAGTAAAATGATGTGCTTTTGGACCAACCGTCTATTACACATAAGAGGTTGCATGGGTTTCAATTGCAAGTAATTTTTTAAGCTTTATAATGTCTAGATACTTTAAAAAACATCATGACCATGATCAAGAATTGGCTCCACAAATCCACAGAGATTAACACGGAGGGACAGGCTCACAGAGAGACTCATCCCCAGAGTACAGTACTCCATTTCCTATTCCAACTCATGAGGCATGTTTGTTTCTAACCCTATCCAATGCTGTCAGCTCAGCTGCACAGTCATTGGTAACTAATCTCCAAGATGCACCAAGTGGTGCATCAAAATATCTTCAACACTGGTATTTTCCACAGCTGCTTTTTAATCATGCTGTTCTTGCACTGTATTGTTGTCCAGTTAGTCATGTCATGTTTTGTAAGACTAAACAAAGTTTGAGATGAGATTTCCACAAAATTTCGGGTTTCTCCTCTTGCTGTTTCTCAGGTGCTTCAAGTTTGTTTCTGCAAAGTTTTGCTCTGAGTTGTTCTATTTACAAGACCAGTTTCAACAGGCTGAAAACTACTCACTCCTTCAGCTGCCATCTCCCTCCCAGAGTCTCAAACCATGAGTGCAGTCCTGTCCCGCACTTCTGCCACTTACCCATCTGTGTTTACTCATCAGCTGCAACTACGACATCAAGACAGAACTGCAGCAGAGAGCTCCATCAAAAGCTCAGTAGCTGAATGCCTACTGAAACACAACTTGGTACGTCTTGGATGTGCTGCTTCAAAGGGCACATCTAAATGCCAGTTTTGGTTCAGCTCATCAAATGTTGTTTATGACAACACTGAAAAAAATTATCATTCAATAAAAAATTCAGAAATACACAAAAATTTCAAAGACAGTAAAGGAAAAATACATTAATATGTCAGAAAAAAACCCCAGCATCTCACAGTATTTCATTGTACCTGCTCATATATTTGTCATTGCATACAATGCTTCTGGCATGATTATTGTCAGGATATAGATGCCTGGAAAGGACTCCAAGGAAAGAAAGAATTATGGTATCACATGCCCCTTTCCAAGACAGCAGATGAATAATGGCCCTGTCTCAAATCATGTTCCTGAATACTTCATGGCAGCGTCTGGATCTCTGAAGAACTCTTTGATCCTCTTCACCATTTCCACTCGCGTACCCAAGAAGAAGAGCATTTTCAGGGTTGAATGCTGTCACTGCAGCAGCAGAGCACAGACCAGCAGTAGGGAAAACGGGAAGGTTAACGTTATGAAATCTAAAATTTAAAAGCACGATTCCAAAGGGCAGCACATAGAGGAGGCCTAAGGATGCACTGGAAGGCCTGACCTGAAGCTTTAGCTATGCCACACCAACACACATGAAAGGAAAAGTCTCTTTGGCCCCTGCAGACTGATTTGCATTAGCACTCCCCTAAGAGTCTTTCCCTTCCTTCAAGAACTCGACAAACCCTTTTTGAGCAAAACAAGACAGTCAATAAGGAAATAGTCACTTTTGCATCTGTAGTTATTAGTACGGTTGAATCTGCCATTGCTAGGATCCCCTGCTACAAAAGCAAAAATCATTAAGTAACTTGGGCTGAAAGACTCTATTGAGTAAAACCAAAGAAAAGCATAACAATAAACAACCTAGGAAATAATGTTTGAAATTATGTTATCAAAAACAGAAGTAAGAGCTTCTTTAAGTCTACAAAAAGTTTCCGTAACACAAAGTTGCATGTAAAAACTCTTATCCTACTTCATCCTTCTAAATATCAGATTTCTCTTCACTGTCACATGTATGTGCAAACAGGATGTCTTGTAGTGTAATTAGCAGTGGGCTGCAAGTGAAGAGTTCTCAAAAAGTGGAAGTAGTTATTGAATGGTTTAATTTTATTGCTTTCATGGAATGAGGCAGCATGGTGTTCAAGAAACTAAATTGTTTGCTTTACAACAGAAAAAAACATTTTTGTTGTCTAGGTTTTTAAAAGTGTAAAGGCAACAAAGGATAGGATTTGGAAGATGGAAATATGTTGCAGTTATTCATGTTCTTTCACTCTAATTCTTTCCCTTTTCTTCCTTTCCTCCTGATATTTGCAGGACAGTGTTTAAAAGTGAAGACTAGTTTCTTATGGAAAAGACAGTATCTGCCTGCTCTGCCCACCTCCTCAACCCCCAATAGGCTCAGTTTGTACACACAGAGCACAGAGACCATTCTAATGCAATGTGAGTAACTTAGAGCACCCAAAGCAAATAGTAATAAAAGAAAGTCCATGAAAACTTCACTTTGACTCTTTTCTAGAGAAAGAACTCCCCAAAAAGATGTCTCTCAGCAACGACAGGCAACACTATCTGTGGGGGGAACACAGTAAGGTCTCAGGTTCAAAGGTGGTTTAAAAAAACAAATACAAAGGCATAGTGAGTAAACTCATATAATTTCATGTGAACAGCTGCCTCCTTTGAGAAAGGAAGAGGAGTTTATGAAACATCTTGAAACCTATTTTAGGAAGCAATCCCACTATGGAATCACTGCCAGATGTCTATAATATTTGACAAGCTACAGACAATGTTTGGTCAACATGTGTTGGGTTTTTCTATACAGCCTAGTCTTCTCAGTACTGTATGTTATTTTTCCAATATATATGAGTAACCCTTTTAGGAACAGGAGAGTCAAAAATGTGACTTCCACCTCAAGTACTTGTGACCCAGGTACATGTATGAAGCTATGCTAAACATACCTGCCAAAAAACAATATTTGCTTTACAGAGTTTCTCTTTCTTAAAATTCAATAATACAAGTAAGTTTTAAATTAATTCTTTCTGATGTAATTACACAACCACACTGTAGCAGAGATTTGTTTTTGGCTGGAACTAGTTGAAGCTAATCATAAGCATCACTAAAATCTTCCAACACAGTATATGAAATCATAGACCTCTCACAGTCAGAGCAAAAACACTCATTTACAAGAACACATACGTGTATCCCATATTGAATTACTTACAGAAACTACAAATAAAACCAATGTCCTGCCAAAATTCGATTATAGGGCAAATGTACTAGCAATTCCTTTCAGCAGCTCTCTGATCTCCAGCTCCAAAAACCAGCTAAGACTGCAACAATATACAAACAATAGCACTGCACTTTAAAAGGCAAGACTTGAAAAGTAAGTGTTCAGAAAACGAGATATTGGAAGTAAATATTTACACACGCATAGAGAGTCCATGTTTAGGCTTGTAAATACCAACCTTTTTTGTTGTTCTGTCCAAAATCCAAAGCATGTTGCACATCTCCTTTAATCAGGCATTTTATGTGAGAACAGCATAAATGGCACAGCATTTGAGAAACAAACGTAGTCAAGAAGTCCAAGTGTGCGTGTTAAACTCCTCTCAAACACAGTAAAATTGAGAGGCTCAGTGCAGTGCATTTAGCTTTTGCAGTGAACTTGTTACCAAGGAAACCAGCAGCTGCAGGTGTTTTCCCACACACCAGGGAATGAAAATTCAGTGAGATTATTTGTCTACTCAGTATTTTATTCATATGTGGTTTTTTATATCAATAACAAACTATTTCTCAAACTCTGTTAGAAGACCAGATTGCATTAAAAATACTTCTAAAAAGCTTCCGCTACACATGACCTTACTGAACAGTTAACAGCACCATTAAATGTTTTCCTCTTTATCCTCCTCCAGTCTCCTCTCCAAAAGTGACCTGCCTTCCCTGCTTTGTCTCCTTCAATAAGTGTACAAAACCAACCTTGTGTCATGGGTTTTCACCCTAAAAAGTGCTCTGACAACTTGGCAAGGCCTCAGCTTCAAAGAAACAATGCAGACTTGGGAGAGGCACCAGGAATGCCTATTCTGACCAAATGGCATAGGTTTGCAAAACTGTATCATGCTACAGAGATATCACCATGATTGATATAATTCATGCTTCGTAGGAAGAGAGTGTAAAATACAAATATTTAATAAAACCACAATGGAGATGCAAGGTAGAATATTCACTTTCAATACAGTTCTTCCACAGGACCTAAAACCTGTAACTCAGTGACGCACACAATGCTTACACCTCATTTATGCTGCAGGTTCTCAAGGCAATATATAGAAATTAAAATATGGGCACTGCATTTTTTTTTTGAATTAGCCCCTTTTCTCATAATAAGATAACAGAATATTTACCATGTCTTCTAAGCTCTGAAAGCTTTTTTCCAGTTGTCCTCTTTCAGTGTTATTGAATCAACAGCAACATCTACTGGGCATGGAAGGGCAAGATTCAATTTCTTAGAAGAGATTAAAGAGCCAGGCACAGTAGCATGCAATACTTTGCAGCATCTATCTCTAGATACCCTGGCAGTGGTCACTGTGAAACCAGAAAGGAACAAAACTTTTAAATACACGTTTGCTCTTTATTCACTTCTCCAAAAGGAAAACAAACCCTACAAAAAGATGGACAAAAGAATAGAAATGACTTCCAGTTTCCCTTTGGAGGTAACATACCACATATATCCATATTACATTTAGAAATATTAGATACACCGGCCTAACAGAACCACTTGATAAGAATTCTGCCAGTAAAAGTATTCTAATATTCTTAAAGTTCATGTAATTAAGGGTTTTAGTATGAACTTTTTGGCTCTAAATATCTATTTTTCCTCTTTGTTAAACAATCACAGAGATTTTAAAAATAAATAAATAGAAAAAAACCCACCAAACCAATATCAACCAAACAGCAGTGACTAATAACCAACCAGATCAGACCAAGCAGAAGTTCTTCGCAACTTCACAAAGAGCAAGATGAACACATGTGAAGCTACTAAAACGCTCAGAACAAGGATTTCAAAGGACTTCGGCCTAATCACACCCAGCATTTGCCTTCCATAAGCGAATCTACTGGGGTCTAAACTACCTAAGTGGAACACAGTAACTGAGACCCTATGAGAGTGACACCGGTCAATCCACATTTCTGACGGGCTCATCTAAGCAAGCCAAAGAAAATGACAGAGGGGCAGCTCAGCTTCACCCCTCTCTGTGTCCTTCTGCAGAAACTGGTAATGAATCTGTCTGCTGAAAGGCACACACCATGATCAGGGTTCACCATTGACAACCAGATGAGAACGGGCCAGTTCTGTGAAGTACACCAGGGTACACAACACAACACAACACATACCCCTGCTCTGCACTGAAGCTACACAGAGGCACATGGCAGCACACAGAGCTGCAAATTTCAATACATAGCATGGTTCTGTAACATACACTGTGTGTTCTGAAATCAGGTGTTTCTCAGAGTAAGCAATAGTACAGAGGGAGAAAAGAGCACAACAGCTCAACATGTAAAACATGGCATTTTTTCCATATTTTTCCCCCTACCCCTCTAACTACAAGCCCTGCCTGTGTGGAAAAAAGAAACTTACAGTATTTCTCCTGGAAAAAAATTTCAACACACAGAAGAGGACTTCAGGCAGCATTAAGAGAGTTGACTCTGCTTCTAGGCCCACCAGCCTCGCTTCAATAGGATTTTTTGGCAATTTCTGACAGTATTATAAGGGTCCCCAACACCTTCTCTGCACATAAATGGCCTCATGCATGTATCCACACACCTTACTGGAAACAGAAGCTGCTGGCAAGACTGCCTGGTTTTCAAGGACCTGAGCTGTAGCTCAAAGCAACCTTGGCAGAAGCAACACTGATGTGGTTTCCCTGAAACCGTCACCTTTTGGGCATGTTTCTTTGGCAGCAGTTAATCCCAGGTGGCTCATTTCCCATTCAATCCATCATTTTCAATGTAGCTGTTTTTCCTCAAGACCTTTCTTGCATGGAAGTGACATGTGTCACAGGAATGCCTCAAAACCTTCCACTCCCTCCTCCACACACTTAGTAATCAGCAAAAGTACCTTTCCTTAGGTAAGTGTTTGCAAAACAGGTGGCAGAAATTTGACAGCGGAAAGATTTAACTGACAGATGCCAGATGCAATACCAAATTTACTCCCTCTTCACTATATAAGGAGTTGTTTAGCAATGGTCAATGGAAAATATATCAGTCCTTTCAAGAATTAGTTTAGATGACTTTTTAAGACTATAAGCAATAATCTATGTGTGATAAATAATTTTAAAGAATGATAATTTTTCTAATGCACCCTGTGATCAACAAATAGGCTTAAGCAGATCTGATAAACTGAGCTGAGGAAAAAAAACACCAAACTTATCAGTAAGCAACTTAAATTGCATGTCCAAATTCAATTAACTCTCTTCAGCCTCTAACAATTAAAACAAACACAGTATTTATAGCTGAAGGAAAAGATTTTCCTTTGACAGCTGGACATTTAGCCAGTTCTAATCAACTCTAAATCAGCACAATTTTCAGCATCCAAGAAACCCAACTGTATCGATATGCATCCATTCTTCAGCTTGTAGGAACTCCTAGATAGCTGTGTTTTCAGTGGTAGAAAGATTTCTAAGCACCTTCCTTGTGCACACAAATATTTGCAGCTGTAGCAAAAAGCAAAACTAGAGTTGAATAAAAAAAACTTCAGTATTTTATTTCATTATTTTCCACTATTTATGTTACCAAAATACCCTCCTCCTATGCAGCGACTGACTTTCTAAACACTGAAAGAGAGTGCATTTGATTAACCCCAGCAAATCTGTACATTTGCATGAAACAGCCCTGAGTAATTCCTCAGTGCCGGAGGCAACCACTGAACCCAACATCTCATCTGGGTATTGGCTAGAATGGAGGCAAAGCAGCTCATTTCTAACCCTATCACATTTTACCCGACAGAAATGCAGATGATGCTGAAATGACATTAAGGCAGCATGAGAAACCTTGCCACTCAGACGGTTTCTACTGCACCTATGCAAGACCTATCCTTTACATTCACAACTTCTGCATCTTCGTGGCCTAAGGAGCGAGTGCCAAATCCAGCAAGCACCCTGAGAGAATCCAGCAAGAATTGGCCAATTTCTAATGAAGAGTTTGTTTTTTTCCTGTTTAGGTATTAGAATCAAGATTTACAAAGATATCCCCCTGCCTACAGGAAAATAGGATTTACAGAATGCCCAAACAGGTTAGACATGCAACCCCTCCTGAATTTCAATTACACTGCTGCTTAGGCACTTATCCAATTTCTTTGGAGCCACCTGAGGCACGAAAAGCACAAAGGGACTCATGTCAGAGACTAAAACAGAATTGACAAAGCTTTCCTGGTTTGGTTTCAGCCAGTATCTAATACTTCATCCTGCACTGAGAATTCCTGAAAAACAAAGCATGATTTACATCAAAAGAGAAAGATTTGTTACATTCAGATGCATCAGAAAAGCTATGAATTCTCATAATAAACTGTTATTGCTTTCTCTTCTGATTAAATGGCTAGATATTTCAAATAGATTATAAACCAAAGTACATCTATTACTACATACTATTAAAATATATGAATCCAAGAAAGTTGTATTAACTTTCACTTGCTATATTTTGCTAGAGAATAATTTCATATCTCCCTATGTCACATAAAAATGCCACTATTTGAGGAGATTCCAAACTTCAGTATGCACGCATCACATTTTACCATGAAAGTGTTCTGAACACCATGCAGAACAAAGCAGGTATAGTTTCCTTGTAACTTAATCTTAAAAAGCCCTTGCTTCTTTGTACAGGTGATTGCTGTTTGCCTCTCCCTTGGCAAGGAGCTCTCCAAGCACAGAACAGGCAGCAAAATGAAGGCAGAGCTCCAGCTATACCTCTCAAGTTCATGCAATCTCCAGCTAAAAAGGAATCCCAGTCAAAATTTTTCTGAAAAGCAAATCACTCTCCAGGAAATGGGAGAACAGAAAGGGAAAAATAAATGCTGTGGCGGGGCTGCTCATTATAACAGAAAACAGGGAAAAAGTAGAAGGAAGCGTAACAATGCAGCAAAGGTATTTCAAATACACCAAATAAACATTAAAAGTTGTGATGGGAAGGATTTGCAGCACATGTTACTTGGAACATCTCTCTAAAATCTTTCTCACTGAGGTCAGAGAATTTTGAAGAAAAAATTAAAAATGCTTTCCTGCCTTTAATAAAGGCTAAGAGCAATTTTAGGCAGGAGGGTTTCATGAAAATACTCTTTTCAGCAAGCAGCAGCTGAACTGAAAATTCATCAAGTGTGACACTGCATTACAGACACATATACACACACACTCTGGCTTTCACTGCTGACATTACCGAAACACCTCTCCATAGCTCATTTTAAGCTGGCAATGCCTTTTTACACTAACGGAGCTTTTCTGCTCTAACTTCTTGAGCTGAATGTTACTAGCTGAACAAGAAGTTTTTTATATATTTCATATTTGCTGTAATTCCCAGGAAATAAAGAATTACAGTAAGATGTCTAATATTAATTTCATTTAAGAGGCTGGTTAACCTGCATAGCTTAGAAGTCTTAAGACGAAAATCCTGACAAGGCACCTACTGATTTTAATCAGACTGGATTTCACTGCTCAAAGCAGCAACAGAATATAGGAGGTTTACCATGCAAAGGTTCTCTTTTCCATGTTGTTAGATTATTCCCATTAGCTTTAAACCTGTCTCATTTTGAGGAGTTAAGCTCATAAGAATTTGCAAAACACCTTCAGTAGAAACTCAGTTTTAATAAAAAGCAGATCCCTTAACTAACACATAAAAACACTGACTCGCACACATGTGCTGGGACTGGTACCAGTCCTACAGCAGCCAGTAGCTTGTAAAGACATTTATTTAAAACACTGAGTTCTACTGCAAGCAAATAGCCTTGAACACTGGGGAAATGCTAACTGTGCACACATATCTGCTGTACCTTACCTGGACATGCACTCACATCTATCAAACTACCAAAGAGAAAGCTCCACACGAAAGTACTTAAAAGCTCCACAGTAAAACACATCTAGTCTTTTAGGTACAACCCACTATCACCAAGCAGATGAAGAGAAGCATACAGCAAAACAAATCCTTTTTTTGAATACTTTTCTCCGCCAACAGTTACAATGATCCCAGAACTATGTTCATAAAACAGCAGATAAATCCTGAGTTCAGCCCCTCCCTGAGCATTGTGACAGATGCCACCTGGGACAACAATAGCTCCCAGCTACGTGCTGGACCCTGTATCACTAAGTGGCTTGTGTATTATAGCTTAGGGACTCCTGCCCTAGTTGGATTGTATTTAAAGGTAAGAAAGGTCATGGGCTATTTAGCACCTGCACGGACAGGCTGAGAAGTATATAATGCCATCTTCATTCCACAGAAGACCTACCAATGTTAATCAGATTGACAGCACATTGGTGTCACTAAAATGAAAAAAGCATAAAATGTAGCTGCATATGGATATTCTAATAAAGATGAACTCTCCAACTGCCTCACAAATTTTGGTTCTAACTCGACACTTTAATTGGGAGGGTTTTAAGTATGCCAACAACCTCATCAAAAATACTTGGGGTAATATTCATAGCCTCAGAGGCAGTGAATTACAGACAAGTATATATGCACACATATATACACACACACACTGAATTTTGCTGCTGACATTATCAAAATACCTCTCCATAGCTCATTTTTATATCTAGCATATACTTGTATATCCAGTATATAAGTTATCTAGTTTAAAAGTTATCCTGGGAAAAAAAGCTTTTCATCAAGTTGTTACTTGAAGTATGCCATAATGTACGCAACTTTGCCAATTAAAATTCTAGTGAGATATTCAATATTATAAAGCTTCTTGGAGAATATCAAACAGCTCCAAAAATCAAGGAACTTTTCAGATATATATTGCATTTTTGTGGAAAAGTCCTTCATTTATGCAATGGCACTCTTTTAGCTACCAAAAAAAAAAGAAGCTTCTAAGAAATAATTTTGGGTTATTTTTAAATTAAGATTTTAAAAAGGTTGTCTTTGTAGAACTCGAGGAATAGAAAGGACTGGATCCAAACAGCATTAGCTGCTGTTTTTCTGAAAAGTCTCTTAATTTATAACAGTATAATTATAATTACAATGCATACCTACAATGTTTCCACTGTACATTACTATTGAACTCTTGTATTTGTGCAGTTCTGACTAGTGGAAACAAGGGGCTAATAAGTATAACTGAAGTTATACTATAGATTCAGAGTATAACTGTAGTTACCAGGACATACAAGTGTTTAGGAGACAAGATGTTGTTGTTGTTTTTTCCCACTCTGATGCAGGTGACGAGTCTTGATCAGTGGTCTTGATAATGTAACTCGACCATATTGTTCCAGTAATATTAGACCACACATATAATACAAAGCTGTCAGCTTCAGTAATGCCACTGAGCAGTATCTAAAAAGGTGTTTATGTATGGAAAACAATGCAATTTAACATTCTGAGATGATACCAGGCATACTTCTTTCCTAACAGATGAGCATTTCAAGTGCCTCTGAGTACAAGAGCTGATAGTGTGCTTCGCAGCACTGTTACAAATGTTAGAATTGGCACATCACGGTCACTTAGCCGTCTTCTCAGTTACCTTGTAATTTCTCATACAAAAACCCTAAAAATCAGGTAAAACGGTAAAAAGACACACTTTATAATTCAAAATCGTTTGAAAAACCATTTTACTACTTATGAAGTATATTATCTTAGGTTAAGTTTGGACCAAGGGGACTTCAGTCACTTGTCAGCTGTATTCTCACATTCCTCAAAACCTAGGCAGAGTCATGACAGTCCCTTACTTTTGTAAAAGCTTTGACTATAGCACCTTCATGGCTACTACATCAGCAATCACAGTTCCCAAGATGTAACAATAGCAAATCTTGATACCACAAAAGTTTTCCTCTGCTTCTCTACTGCATCATGGCAGAAGGCTAAGAAACCTTGTATGAACAGCTTATATTCCAAACAGACCTGAACTAAACAGAGAAAATAAAATAAAATTAAAAAAANAAAAAACCCAAACCAAACAAAAAAACCCAACAAAAAACTCAAACCAACAACCAAAAAATGGCAATCATTTGAAAGGGAGATCTCTAGAGCAGAAAAGCTCCATTTAAAAAATAAAAATTGTTATTATGTAAATAGGCCTCCAAGCGCAGAACTCCTGAAATCCGATGCCAGACAGATAGAACAAAACAGGCACTAAGAACTTATAACAATACTGGATTTTTATTTCTCTTTAATTATTTTTAAAGACTCCTTACTGTCTTTCATGCCTCCATCCTTTCCCCAGGATCTTTCTATTTTTCAGCCTCTGCTGAAGAGGAGGGGGAAGGATGTATTACACACACAATTTGAAAGGAGGCAAGAGAACACACAAGTTGATCTTACATTATCATGCTTCCATCTCAGTTGTGCTCTGCCTCAAGCTGGATTTTGCATGCTGCTTCATCTATAGCTTTCAAGTTAGACTTTTAAAGCTTTCAAGATGCAGTATGTTCCCTCTGTGTGCAAACTTGCAGACATAGTGAAGATCTGGTCTTAATTATAACTTCTAGGAAGACACTGCAGTAAAACTATTGCTGTTAATACAGTATCAATAGCACAGCAGATGAGTTCCTGGAGAGGGGGAGGGAATTAAAACTTCAGCAACATATGGCTTAATGAAGAACAGCAAGATGCTCTCCATCACACAGTATTATTAGTTTTCATGAGAGACTAAGAACTCTTGCATTTGCTTTCAGAAGCCAAAAATAGTGAAGGGAGAAGAGTCCAACATTGTTGGAGTTTATCTTCCACAGCAGCATTTCTCTTTCTGCCTTTTCCCAACAGAAGACTGTAAGGCTTAACTTCACAGAAGAAGGGGTTGTGGCTCTCTTTACTAATCACAAGAACTATTTGTTTCTTTTCCCAAAATAAATATTTGACTGTTAAAGCTAGAGCACAACAACTGCTCGTTCCACCATATATCCAACAAACAAATTGCCTATTTTAAATGTTCACTATGTTATGCCACTGCAGTTCTTGTCAGAGCAGATTCATTTTAGAAGTCCCTTGGTAAAGTCAGGAAATATTAACATGCAGATTGCATCCATTAAGAGCAATAATTTGTTAAAAATCAAAACCCAGAAAAATGGCCACAAACACAATGATTCATTCAATCCTCAATACTAGCAAAACTGGTATTAATTATGACACAGAAAGAACTTTCATATTTCATTTAAAGTTTATTAACTCTAGCAGAAAATTATCCATAACTATGTTTCTCATGTACTCTCTGCCTAGTTCTCTAAAAGCTCCTTTCCTGGCCTACGCACTGTAGTCTTTTTCAAGTCAAAAGAAAACAAACATACATTTTTTTTGAAAACTACATCCCACTTTTTCCAGGCATAAAGAGTATCATCAGGTACTTCTTAATTTTGATAAATGACTTGCAATTCAGCTGTCAAGCCAGGCATAGATGTAATCCACAATGAAAAATCTGCTACATCTCAGGCCAGGAAACAGTCCAGAACTTCTTTCACTAAACTTCATATCCCTTTCACGTACACTATAGTGATAGAAGGACAGCGGCCACAGCTAAAAGGTGACATTAGCATAGCCAAGTATGTGCAGGCGGTTATAGGCAGTGTCATGCCTATGGAGTATATGTATAGACTCAGTTCCTGGTCCACCTTCACTGCCTTCATTCCGATCTGTGCAGCTCATGAAGCTTCCCTTGCACACCAACCAGTCAGCCACTGACTCACTGATACTTCAAGAGAGAATACACACGCACCTTTGTCAGAACTCAACACAGCTGCCCCCTGAATTTCTGGAGAGGAAGAGTAGCAATTTCCCATTTTAAATCCTCCAGATGACACAAGATAGAACTATCTTTCTTCTGACTTCATACTCCAAGCCTACCTTCCCAGGACTTGGCTGTTTCTTCTTCTACCACAGAAGCACAGTCATCTTAGCCTAGCTTAAAGCACTGAGATGGAATCAAGTGCATATAACTCACCTCCAGCAGTGGTTTCTTTCACTAGAGATTGCAATAAGAACAGGCTAGAGACTGTGCAAGCCCTTTAGGTAGCCTGTTTAACAATTCCCCCAGTTAGCTCTAAATCTTCTCTGCAGAAGTGAAGGTCACATTTTCTTATTGTTACTCTATTAGATATGGACAAGTAAATTAAAACAAGCAGATGTCCGCCTTCTTCCATAACTTACAAAGGTCTCCACTAGAAAGTCCAAATATGTGCGATCTCCCTTCAGTTTTCTCTTGCAGTCTAGATACACTCTCCTTATTTCCACAGAAATTACATCTGACCAACCCTGACATCATCCTCTGGAATTACTGCAGGGTTTTTTTGCACTTTTCCTTGTTGCCCTCAAAAGAAATCTCATATTCTGGTGAGACGTCACTAGTTCACAAGTAAAATGATTACTCTCATCGTTACTTCCTGTTAAGTCAGAGCAGAATATGAATTATTCTGTAGTAACACCAACATCATTAGCTCGTTCCAGCTGAAAGAATGAGATTTTTTTCTCTTAGGACAAAGGAGTCATATCCTGCCTTATAATTGTATATTAAATGTAAAATTGCATTTTATTCACCTTTCTGGTTTTGGATGATCTTTCCAGCTTAGACACTTTCCATTAATATGTGTAGGTGTTTTGTAATTACTTACAAAGCTTTATAAAAACAAGTTTACAAAATGAAATGAAGATGTGTTAATAAATACCAAATGCCATCAGATGCAACAGCTAATCAAATTCTAAAATCACAGTCCATCTGCACTAGTACCAAGGCAAAGGTCACATAGCTCATATATGAATACAACAACCTCGTGCATGGGTAAATATAAGATCAGATGGTACAGTAAAACAAATGTATTCTTAATCCCAGTAACTATAAACTAGAACTAACTACAGTTTTCTGCTTATGGACCACAGCAACAAAGGCAATGTGATAACAGTGCAAAGGTATTTTGTGCTTTCTTCTCAGCATTTTCTCAAGACAATGATTTTAAAACTCTAGGAAGGTGGGTCAGGTTTCTCTGGGATATCTATTTTTTGCTAAACAATTAATTTATGGAATTATTTTAATTTCTTATAACAAGTGTCAGCCCTCCTGAGTACAGGTTTTCACTCTTCACTGGCTGCTACCAAGGTTTGTTTTTGTGGTGACATCAGCCTCCTCCAAGTGAATAGTGCTCAGCTATTCCTCCTTTACTTGGGCTCCTTGCCCTACTCTCATTGCCACTGATGCTATTGCTAAAATTCTTCAAGCCATCAGTCCTCTTCTAAATACAATCTGGCAGCCAGCTGGACAATTTCAAAATATACTATATATTTCTCACCTGCCGTGCTTTCTGGCACCTCCTGCTTGTCTTGCACAAGCTGCATGATATCGGACACCACAACCTGATGATTTGTATCTTCTTCTTTCTCTTCATTAGGCTGGCTCGCTGTTGCAAAACAATTGCAGCTTCCAGTTTCTTTGCACAGGATCAGGGTTCGATACCAGTAGTCAGACATGAAAATTCTGTAAGCTGATTTCTGAAATTTAAAAGGAAACAGAAAATAATTTTCTGCAAAATATAAGAAAAAAAAAACACAGCTACTTGAAAGAAAAGGCTCAAATAATGTTAAGACTGACAGTTACATACAGAATATTGGTTATCTTTGGTTTTATTCGAAGGAAAAATACACAGTTTACACAATAGCCATCCATGGTATAGCACTTAAAGTAAAAACTTCAAGAGTCCTCTGTAGTTTCTTAAAATGTTTATATCATAGGTCAGGAAGCTAATAAAACAAACAAAACCACCAAAAACCAAACAACTCAAATCCACATACAAATATCAAATCACTTATGATCTTAATGACAACTGCATAAAGGCAAAAAATATCATTATCACTCTGTACTTTCAACAGAACAAAATATTTATCTTAAAAGCACATTCCAAAATTCAGTTTTAACTAGATGAAAGAACACTCCAGAACACCGACTCAAAAAGTGAAATAATACAAGAATAAGGTGACAATAATTTAAAAAGAACAAGATACTATGAGTCCCATTATATAGGGAGCTGAAATTACAGTTCAAAATTTTCATAAACAGAACAACTGAATGAAACCTTGACACTTGAAACATGGCAGAAGATAAGATTTGGTTTCTGACACAGCAATCAGGTCCCTTAGGGCTGCCCTCTTCCTGAGCAGAAGGAAGGGCAACAATTTCCTTAGCCTAAAAAGAGCTAATTAGTAGGATTACTATATGTGCTTACAAGTAAAAGAGCAAGCGTGTTCTTAAACACCTTCAGGCTTCTCAGTTCATGTCAGAGAACTACAGGGGGGTTTGTTTGGGTTTTTTTTAACATTACCGAAAATCACCTTCTTGAAATTACAATAGTAAAAGATTTCTTCTACATGAGGAAACAGCTTGATCTTTCCAAATACTTAGAAGCTGCTAAAAGGTATTTGGGAACTTTGCAAAGTAGAATCATTAAAAAGTTTGGACTGGAAGGGACCTTTTAGAAGTCACCTAGTCCAACATTCTTGTAATGAGTAGGGACACCTTCAAATCAATCAAGTTGCTCAGAGGCCCATCCAACCTACCAGTGAATGTTTCTAGGGATGGGGCATCCACCACCTCTCTGGGCAACCTGTTTGTGTCTCACCATCCCAGTGTAAAAAATTTTCTTATATCTAATCTAAAAATCAATCCTCCTTCAGCTTAAAAGTATTACTTTTTCCTATCATTCCATGTCCTTGTAGAAAGTCCCTCTCCAGATTTCCTGTAGGCTCCATTCAAGTAGGTGTTGTAAGGTCTCCCTGGAGCCTTCTCTTTTCCAGGCTGAACAACCCCAACTGTCTCAGCCTGTCTTCACAGGCAAAGCCCTCTAACCGTCTTCATGGCCCTCCTGTGGACTCACTCCCAGCATGTTTACATCCTCCTCATGCTGGCGGCCCCAGAGCTGGATGCAGCACTCCAGGTGGAGTCTCACCAGGGTGGAGCAGATGGGCAGAACCACCTCCCTTGACCTGCTGGCCACACTGTTTTTTATGTAGCCCAGGATACAATTGGCTTTCTGGACTGCAAGTGCACACTGCTGGCTCATGTCCAGCTTTTCATCCACCAGCAACCCCAAGTCCTTCTCAGCCAGGCTGCTCTTGATCAATTCATCCCCCAGCCTGTACTGATACTGGGGGTTGCTCTGACCCAGGTGCAGCACCTTGCACTTGGTCTTGTTAAACCACATGATATTCCCATGCACTCACTTCTCAAGCTTGTCCAGGTCCCTCTGGGTGGCATCACATGCAGCAGGTGTGTCAACCACACCACTCAGCTTGATGCCATCTGCAAATCTGCCAAGGGTGCAGCTGATCCCTTTGTCTATATCATTAATAAAGATACTATATAACACTGATCAATGCAGACCGCTGAGGGGCACCACACTCAGGACTCTGAGCCATTGATCACTACCCTCCCAATTCATCATCTACGGAACAGTTCACCCACCAAATCCATCTCTCTCCAATCTAGAGAAAAGGATGTTGCAGGGAACCATGTCAAAAGCTTTAGAGAAGTCCATGCAAATGACATCAGTAACACTTCCCTTGTCCACTGATGTATTCACTCCATCATAGAAGGTCACTTGGTTGGTCAGGCTGGACTTGCCCTTGGTGAAGCTGTGCTGGCTGTCCCAAATCATCTCGCTGTCCTCCACGTGCCTTAGCATAGCTTTCCAGAGGATCTGTTCCATGGTCTTTCAAATCACAGAGGTGAGGCTGACAGGTTGGTAGTTCCCTTTCTACCCTTTTTCAAGATAGGCACAATGTTTCCTCTTTTCCTGTCACCTGGGACTTATTGTTGTGACTTCAAATATCACGGAAAGTGGCTTGGGAACATCAGCCGATTCCCTGAGGACTCTGGGCTGCATCTCCTCAGGTCCCATACATTCAGGTTCCTCAGTTGGTCACAAACCTGATCTTCTCCTACTGTGGGAGGGACTTTGCTCTCCTGGTCCCCATCTTGCAGTCCATCTACTCAAGAGGTGTGGGAGGAGACAGTGCCAGGAATCACTGAGTAGGTCAGCCTTCCCCTTATCCATTGTTACCAGTTTGCCAGCCTTGCTTTTCAGTGGGGGTACACTTTCTTGGACTTTCCTTTTTTGGCTGACCTACCTGTAGAAACCCTTTTTGTTATTTGCATCCCTTGCCAAGTTCAGCTCCAGCTTCACCTTGGTCTTCCTCAGCCCATCCCTACACAACCAGACTGCATCCTATACTCTTCCTAGGATACCTATCCTTGCTTCCACTCTACTAGCAAAGTGTCATTTCTTTAGGAAATGACACCACATCTAGAGTTGGGTTGGTTCCCACTCTCCTCCAGAAGGCACGTGGACAATAAAAATAAAGGCCCAAACCTTCAAGCACGAGGGAACTGACATGCTTTTCCAAGTCTATCTGGCCCAAGCAGGGGAGATGTGCATCTCCCCGTGCAAATTTCATGCTTTTTGGGTAAGAAAGAGATTCATAATCTCTGTTTGTCCTGAAAACATCTAAATCCAAGTGTTTCTAGTGTATCTCTGTTTCTAGCTGCTGATTAACTTGAGTAAAAGTATCATTCCAGAGCATGGCTATTAACAAAGATATAAGTTGGGATTCTCACGATACTGCATTTAAAGGTGTCAGTTTCATAGATTTGAACAAAGTAAATTCCATTTTAAAAACCTTCATAATATAAAAGCATTATCTGTTTTAAAAAAAAAAAAAAAAGACACCCACATTACACTGTTTAGTCCCAGATCTCCAGGAATCACTCATGAAGACTAAATTACTCTCTGGCACTTACTTTGCTATTTCAACAGAAGAGAATATTTTCACATAAAACACTCTTCAAATATTACAGCAAAGTGCATCTTCTTTAGCCAACACACTGCCAATTTCCTTAGTTCTCCCTTTGCCTATTTCCAGATTCCTAGGTTTTGTAGCACTTGTCAGAGGATGGGTAATGCAGTTGAAAGTAAATCTCTCAACTCCTTCTACAGCTGCCGGACCTGATGGGTTCAGTGCACACATCCTGCTTGGCACACAGACAGCAGCAAACACTTACAGCTGTACTAGTGCATATACTGCTTGTAAATAATGAATGCAGCAAATAATTCATAGTTTTAAGCTGCATCTGCCTCTGGAACTGTCTGGCATGCCACGTGCAACGATGGGCACACGCAGGCACCTAAGCAGCACTGGGGTTCTAATGAAGAAAGCATTTCATAGCACTTCAACTTTATTTTTTTTAGTTCTGTGGGTGCAGGGGGAATTCCTTCAATTACCCTTACACCTGAGACATTAAATAGATTTTACTTCTTAAAGCCACTTAGCAAAGGTGAAAATTCTCCAGCCCAAGAATTACTCCAAGAATTGGGGCAAAGACAGGCAAGTCTCCTCTGAAAGAGACAAGCATCCCAGAAACTTCCCGCAGGTTCCCCTCCTTGCTCCTATGTAAGGTGAACTGAAAAGCAGCTGGATCTACTCTTCAGGAGTCAGCAAACTACTCTAGGAATAAATCTTCAATTTATTGCTTTTCCTTAAGGAATGGAAACTCTTAGATTAGCAGAAATAATTATATCTGAACATGAAGTAAAAGACACGCATTTAGTTTATGACCTTAACCCTTAACTAGTTTCCTGATCATCATCTTGATTTTAAGAGCAATAATGTGAACTTAGTTTTCAAGCCAACAGAGCAGAGACTTGGGAGGCAAACCAACTGGGGAGAAAAAATATGAGAGGGCTGAGACATAATCCCTACGTATGTTTTTTACACTTTAATGAAGAGACGCAGCTTGCACAGACATTCACAAAATTACTTGACCAAGATTGCCTATAAAAAAGAAAACATAAAAAGGAGGAGGGTGGGGGGAAACCCAAACACATCAACTTACTCTTTTCTTTTAAGAAATAATGCGTAAAAAGTTCAAATAGTCAAAGCATTCCTGATGGGTATATGTCCACCTGGATCACTGCAAGGATACTGCAGACACAAGTATCTTTCCTTATTATTCCAAAACATCCAAAGATAAACTAGTGCTCTCAACCAGCATAAAAACTAGGCTGATGTACCAAGAAAAAAGCCCAAGAATCAAAACTTCCTTTGAAACTTACAGGCCTAAACAGTTGCTCCTGAACCTCAGTTTTGCTTACTAAAACCAATACTGCTTGAGAATTTGGGTTTTCCTGTTTGTTTTAAACCAGAGTGCCGACATCAAAGTTGGTGAAATACCCAAGAAAAAGCAAGGTCAGAATCTGGAGCCATTTGTCAGGACATAAAGGCACTGGTAGACTTCACTGCAGCCAGGACCTCTACCCATGGGCCCAAGAGCTGCACTTAAGCTCATCCTAAGGCCTTCAGTCTGTTCCTCAGCTACGCCTCTGGCACGCCCGTCTACAACCCTGTCACCTGGGCAGCCTGCATCACATCCCTGCCTTGAGTCCTGGCTCTGGATCCATTCCCTCCTGACTGGACTCCCTCTAGGGACCAGGTTCATTGCTCGTCAGGTCACAGAGAGGTGGTAGAACCTGTTACCAGCGCCCAGTTCTGGTGCAAAGCACACAGGAACGTGTGGGACTTGGCAGGAACCACTGTACAAAACCAGGCACAGATCCACTGCAGCTTTGGCTGTGCTCTAGGTTAGGAGGGAGGGAAAGACTCCAAGAACACAGCAGGTACAACAGGTTACTGTGAATTCAAGTCCTCGGTGTAAAACTTCTGTAGTCCTTCGTGGTGCCAGTCATTTCCAGAGGGTACAGTGGGTAGAGGTCACCATCCTCCCATTTACTAAATAGTTGCCAGTTATTCTGATATCAATTAGGTACATTGTGTGCTTTGTCTGCAAGGTCTGGCAGCACGTTAAGTGGATGACACCTTAGCTTTGAAACTGTAATTACGTACAGGACCAATAAGGCACTCATATGCAATATAAAAAAATACATAATAATATTCTTAATATCCTTAACTTAATTCTTAACTCCACATTACTCCTTAATTAAGGTGCAACCACTTCCTGAACCATTGCATATGAAATTCAGACAAAGAGCAGTTTTTTTGAAGAGCAAGAGTACTTCTATTTCAATCACTTTGAACACACACTTCACTGAATTTACTTCAGCTCCCCACCCAAAATCCCCCTTTAATTCAAGAAAAAACATTGCAAAGGCAGTAGTTAATAATTATCTTCAGATATAACCAGATTACGTAAAGCACACAGTTATCACAGACACTTAAATCCATATTCTGCAGCTACTTCAACACAGTAGTTAAACCCAACTCCTCAGGTCCCCATCACCCTGAATCCATTCACTATTACTGGATTTCTGTTGCTGCCACATGATGCAATTTTTTTCTGCATTTTCCTTTCTTATTTAGGCAGGGCATTGCTTTTAGTCAGGTGTAACACAAACATTTAAATATATCTCACTTCTAAGAACATTTGTCCGATAGTTTCAGATTGTCCTGTGAATTACTTCACTTAGCATTAATCACTGGAGCATTTTACCATGCTTTCATCATTGCTCCATTTAAGTCACTTGGAAATAAAACATTTATGTGGGAAAAACTGGGTCTCATTTAGCACCTTCTAAGAAATCATCAACGGGCTTATGTAGAAAATACTAATTTCAAAGAAATTGCAAGAGCTAAACTGAGACCTCCTCAAAGGGAAATAAAATCAAATCAGTTTTGTAAGAGAAGTGCTTCCTTATTTATTGAACTTTTCATCTTAAGAGGTAGCCACTTCTTTTTTAAGGAACATTTACAAGTTTAAGTGAAGTCCCTCAGCTGCCTTCCTTCCTCCTTTTGGGGCAGGCAGACAAGAAAAGTTTATCTTTTGTTACTTAACTCAGAATTTGGCCTCGTATTTTAAGACATCTAACAAAAGGAATAAAAAGGTAAACATACATCACAGAGGGTAGCTGAGTTCTTAAACAACCTTCCCGACTGCCTGCCTACAACCACTGTGCACACAGGGGCAGGAATAACCTCAAAGGACTCATCAGATTCTCCCTCTTCAGAGCTACAGACCCAGTGCACACCAAGCTGCCCACAGACTGTCGGGGCAGAACCTGAGGGAGAGGGAACAGCTTCTTGCAGGAATGAAATGAGGTATGGACAAAGCCAGAAGTTACTCTTCTTCCCTTGTCAGCTGCAAGCACCTTCACTGAGCTGCACCTAAAGTCCTTCAGAAACCTGGACCTTATGGATGCATCACTTCCCCTTTGGATCCACCACAATAAAAAACAGAGGCCTTCAACTTCAATATGGCATTGGACTTGAATAGTGGCTTGCTGTCCATTCTGTACAAATCTGTCTAATGCTGGGCGCAAGATCCTTTATATTTTCAGTGAATATAACCAAAGAAAGTCAGAGTCTGAGGAGCGTTGATGTAAATGTGAGAAAAAGCACCATATTATAGAATTCTAGTTGCCTAGAGATCATTATTAGCAAAAGCGTAATTTTTTTAGTCTTTAGAACTCCCACCAAACCACCTACATTCCTGAAAACTGAGCTTTTGTAATTAGGGATCTAAACTTCTCCTCCTACCCCCTCATACTGCCCCCACACACCACAGTTTTCTTTCCCACTCATTTCTCCATCCATCCATGAGAAATCAAATAATCATACTGGCCTGAACATGGTGTTCTCTAAAGCACTGTGGAGAGCAGGTTACACCTCTTTAGAACTGTTCACAATCTGTATCTGTTTCCACTCAGATTTCACACATTTCAGGGATTTTTCCCAAGACCCCAGAGAATGACAAGCTAGGTTTCATTTTTGAATTAAGCCTGAAACACAAAAGAAGGTGACAGTGCTATGCAGCACTCTGTGGAAAATGAGGTGGGTTTGTACTTGACCCCTTGTTTCAAGGGGCTGATAAATCTCCCCTCGTTCAAGTTGCTCGCATGATAAATCCCAACTCCCATCTCACCAATGCGTTATTATTGCGTGCACAGAGCCGTGACGAACACAAGATGCTGCCCATCAGCATGAAGACACTACACAAATACAATTTGTTTAACTCAGAGGTGCCCCTGGCCAAGCATGCAAATCCCAACTCCTACACTAACTCAGTTGAAAGAAATAAAATATAAACTACTTTCTAAAGGTCGGTGAGTACATGGCATATTCTGCTTATATTATTTATCATGGGAACAAGCATCATAATATTAGCAGTTTCTTTTGAAATCAGAACTTGGAATGTCTAAGACCTTTCTCAGCAGAAAGCTCCAAGGACAGAGCCTTTGTTCAGTGACCGTAAAACAGGAGTACGTGCTTTGCCCAGCTTAGAGGACACAGGTCTCCGAGAGATCACTTGGGTCACTTCATCCCACCAACTTGCTGACAAACATATAATAGGTGTCCAGTTTCAAAGGGCTCACAGAACATCTACTCCACACGTCCCTTCTCCTCCTCCTCCCTCCCAACCCCAGCTTGTTGTGGATCAAAAGCATTTTGCAATAACCCGTAAAAACCGCTCAAGACCAGTAGTTCAGCATTCAGCCTTTTACCATCATAAACATATGGGGAGAAAAAGGCATGGCTGAGGTTTCCTAAGGTTCAGGAAACCTTCTCTAACTGCCTGTCTACAGAGATGGTGAGCACTGTCAAAGTTCTGTGCCTGCAGAATTTGTTGAACAGAAGTGCAAGGTAAAGGACATGCTTCCGGAAAGAAGAAGCAAGTTCTCTTCCCATCGTCTGGGCTTTAATTTCCTGTTAAGTAACCACAATGAATACTTCCTAATGAAGTTGTTATAGATTTACCCAAAAGAGTAATTTTGTTATGAACAGCAACTGACGACAACTTTTATCCTGAAAGGAGCACTGCATTCAAAATTTCAAGTTTTAAGACAATTACACCTGGTAGCTATTTTGAAGCTCCTGCAAAGTCTCAACAGTGCACACAGATGGCTGCTTTCAAGACTGATTTTGCAGACCTATGTGTCATTCAAAAAAAGGCCTTTCCATGCAACTTCTGTAATTACTTTTGTATAGTCCAGTCTCAAATCAGTGAAGCATATCACTTCTGGAAGCCATCTGAAACACAAAAATTACAGAGTTCAACAGAAAAAAAATCCTGTGGATGTGACCCATACATCCCTACAGAAGGGACAAGAATGGGTAAGAGGGTTGTGTGGCAGCAGCCAGGCCCAAAAGGGAAAGAAATTACATGCAGCATCAAGTACAAAAACAATGCCCTATTCTCTACCTACCACTGTGCCTTTATTAGGCAAGTGCTTTAGCACCTTCTTAAATTAGGGTCCACATCAATTTTTTCCCTCCCCTCGCCTACTAAAATGACAAGATGCGAGAACAGTATTCTTTATTTTTCAACATGCTAACCCAGCTTGCACAGGGTAAGTACATTTAATAAACACAGACCCCACTACTGAGCATTGATTTGACTGTTCCACTCCCCAAGCCAGAAAAGCTGTACATTCACTAGTAAACTCCAAAAGCACTTTGAGGACTGTCATAAAAAGGCAACCTACAGGAGACCTTTTAGAAAATAAATCTGGCTTATTTTTATTTGTTTTTTGAGCTTTTACTATTCACATTCCCAGCTATTCTGAAATCACTAAATCAAACTGGCTTTAAAATGAAAAAAAGGGTTTGCAAGAACAAATAGGCAGTAGGCATTGTGTTGAAATAGGCAGTAGGCATTGCCAAGCCTATCAAAGTTTTAAATTCCTTTTCAAGGTTATCAGCTAAAAATATATTTAAACAAACCTTCTTTTTTGGTTGATACGTTACAAACAGGTATTTTTTTCTTGTAGATACAAAAAGAAACATTAGTTTAAAAACAACAAAAAACCCCAAAACACAAAAACACAAAACCCAAACCACTCACCCCAAAACCATCAACAAATCTACATTAATAGTCCGGTTCCAGTAGTCCCAGTGAAATGCAAAAGGTAAATAAACACTACAAGCGGCAGAAACATCCTATTCTACAGTCCGCGTGATTCCCCACTGCAGGTAACACCAGCCAACAACACCCCGCATGAGAAACATCTTCTTCATACCCGGGGACCGCTTTGTTTCTGTAACTCGGGGATGCTGCCGGCGTTGCTCCCACGGCCTCCCCCGCACAAGCCCCGCTCGCACCACCCAGCGCAGGGCAGGGCGGGCTCGGCGTGGCCCCCCGGCCACCCACACAACGCCGCGAGCAGAGGGCATCATCCCGCGGCGACCGCCCCGCTCCTCGTTTGTTCGCTCCTTTGCAGGCAGGTTGTCGCGCTTGCCTTTGTTTGCCTTCCCCGCCCAGCCCGGATCTACCGCCACCGAAACTGAGGGGGCAAAGCAGAGAGGAAGGAAGAGAGAACACCTCTGGACAAGCCCCCGCCGAGGGGTCGCGGTGAGCGGCGGTGCAGCCGCCCCGACACGCCCGGCTGTGCCCCCGTGGCACGGCCCGGCTGTCCATCCCTCCCTCCCGGGGCTGTCTGTCCCTCCGGGGTTGTCCATCCCGCCCGGGGCTGTTCATCCCTCCCGGGGCTGCCCGCGGGGGTCGGGGCGCTCCGCGGGGCTGCCCGCGGTCCACGGAGCTCCCACCTCCACTCACCTCGGCGCCCTGCCCGGAGGACCAGGTGGCCGCTGCCGCCGGCTCTCAGCAGCTCGGCCGGGCGAGTGGGGCAGCGCCTCCCCCCGGGCCCGGCGGGATGGGAAGGAGCGCGCTGGGGATGCAGCGCGGGGCGGGGGTCGCGGGGCNCGGGGCCCCGCCCGCGGGCGCGGGGCTGCCTTTTGTCAGCGCTCCGGTGCTGTCCCGGCCCCGTGTGCGCTGCCGGGGCCCTTTGTGTGGCGGGCCGAGGGAGCGGAGCCGGCCGCGCTCCCCGCGAACACCTGGAACGGCCGCGGAGGGAGCGGCTCCCAAAGGGCAGGTGCTCACCAGGTAGGCATTGTTGGAGTGACGGGCTTCGCGTGCCTTTTCCAGGGAAAAACTGGTTGTTTCCATGAAAGCAGTTGCTACCTGTAGGAGTATCGCATCATGTTTTGGGGCGCTGTAGCAGTTAGGGACAGGGTTTAGTGGCAGTGCTGGGTTAAGGGTTGGACTCGGTCATCTTGGAGGTCTTTTCCAACTTAAACAATTCCATGATTCTGTAAGAGCAGGGAGGTGTCCCCTGTGCCAAGTGAAGTCTTGCAGCCTCTATCCCCATGTTTCCTGGTGTTTCAGTGCTTGGCTCCCAGCTTTTTGGTTTTCTTTTGTTGAAATGTGTATGTGAAGGTAACAGCGTTTTTTGTCTTGATCTTAATCAGGCAATCGCACAGCTAGAAGCGAACTAGTTTTCCCATTATAAACAAAACAAAACAAGGCAGCAAACCAACCAACAACAGGTGTTTGCTTTCTTATTCAGGTATCTCCAAACAGTAAAAACTTTGCCTGTAAGCAAAACAGTGCACAGCATGTGTTTTTGTGCGCTGCATGTGTAAACACGTGGAAAACAGGTGCTGCAGACAAGGCGTTATTTCACGGGAAGCATCCAAGGTGTGTGCCTGACTGACCACCCGGGCTTTCCAAATCCCTTCTCCTCTCAGGTGGACAGAAGTGTTTCACACTACTCTCTACACCCCTGCCTGCAACAGTGATTTACATTCACGGTAACTGAACTGCAGGTTTCAGAAATGAAATTTTTTAGGAAGAGTATTCCAAGACTGAGGACAAAGAGGGGTTATCACATGTTTCTTGCATTTTCTCTTTCCTGAGTGAGAGGCTTCTGATTTTTAGAAATACACCAGATGACAGAGATATGCTTCGCACACTTGTCTTCTTAATAACCTGAAACGCTCCTTCTTAAAGCCCAGTGACCCAGGGTAGTGTCAGGAAATGGCTTACAGAAAGAAGTTTCGGTATCTAGCGACTTCTTATGGCAGCTTAACCCAAAATGTGGGTCAAACTGAACCTGAAGTAGGTAAGTAATCAAGTCTCCTTAGCCATGCTCTGTTCCCCATGAGATGTGTGCTCCAGTATGTCATGGGGAAGAGTGAGCCGGCAACACTTCACTGCAAAACAGGGGCTCTGCAGAAAGATTCAGATAGATTGCTGCCTTTTCATTTCTTTTTTTTTTTTTTTCAGTACCTCACAACAACTTTTCAGTGTTGGTTGAAAAGATATGGTTGATTATCCAGGGAAAAGGGCCAATTAATGACATGAAAGAGCAGAGAGGATGCCTTAATTTGGAGATACCGTCAAAAACAGCTTTGAAAGAAGTCTTTGAAGCACAAGGGAGGGTGCAAGCAAACATACAATTTAAATTTCAGTTCTTTTTTGTGTTGCAGGCATGTTTTGATCTCTGTCCCTGCAGCTACACATAGGGTAGTAAACCAAATGGAGCAAGGGTTCAGGATTAAACCACAGCACTGGTCATCTTCTGTACTGTCTCCAGGGTGGTAGTGTCCTCCACATGGTTCTCTCTAGCAAACCAGCGGTCCCTGAGGCAGCTCCCAGCGCAGCTCGTGGGTTGGCATGGGCTAGAGGCCATTCCCAGCAGACTGTGCATGCAGCTGATCTGTTTCAGGAGATAAGAGAGTTTAGCTGTGCGGATGCAAGGCCATATTGTGCCAGCTGGTTCCCGAGCCAAAGGACAGTTCCTGACCTGCTTTACTGGCTGGTAGAAACATGAGGCTTTTGACTGCTGTGTTCTGTGTCAAACCAGAACCTCAGGCACTGGCTGGAGTTAACCAGTGAGAAGTCAGATCAAAGATCTGAGCATTTTATTGATTGGGCAGGATTTCTGCAGAAATCTTTGCTCAAAAGAAGATACAGTTGCATTGGCTAGTAGTATCAAAATTTATGGAAGAAATGTATCTTATTATGAATAGACTTTATTTCCTCAGAAATGTTATTTCTTCTACATTAAATAAAATATATTCATTAATATAACACAGGCTTTTTAAAAAATGCTATATTCTGTAGAAAATACTTTTTTCTGCCTAATGCCAAGAAGCTGAGGTGAATTTCAGCAGGGAAGCAGTTAAGTTTCAAGCAAATGTCAAGAACAGATGGCACTTCAGAGTTCTAAAGAAATTAATAAAGAAAGTAAGTAAGTCACTAGAGCCAATGTGTGCTTTCACATTACAGCAGCTGAAGGTAAAAGTGGATTGGAATGGGACTGAATTATCTTAAGATATCCGTCTTAAATATGAGTAGTAGGGCGGGATTCCTAGGAATTGTAAACCAATGAAGGTGTTATGGCTCTGGCAAAAATTGTACCATGGAGCACCTCCTCCATACACATGGACATAGAGTTTTTGGTGCCCTGTCAGTGTGAAAGTGCCATAAATAAATATGGGGGTAGTTTTGATGACTTTTCTTTTTTTTCACTTTCCAGCTCAAACAAAAGCTGGGATGAGAAAGCCCAGAAGGATGTAACAAATGCTGAGGTGCTGGACATGCTCAATCATTGCACAGATGTTGAAAACTATGAAGAGATAAACTCTGCAAGGTGTTTGAGACTTGCTGGAACAGCAGTGTTTTGGGAGTCAGGTTGGGAAGGCAGGTAACGTATTTTCAGTGAAGGAACGGCCTCTAGTTCAGGAATTAACTTCTTCTGATCCTGTGCCCTGTGTCCTTTGCAAAAATTGTCCAGAAAGACACTGTAGCATGCAAGTTGACATTAAATTTCACAAGAAGTTGTACAAAGGTATGTAAGTAGGGAACCATTATTGTGTGCCCTGCGTGCTCTGGTGTGATTCTGTGTGCATGTAATTCTAATGAGTGCAGAACGAACTGTGGCACTATGGCAAGAAGTGATCTTAGTATGAACTGTACCCATTTCTGCCAGTTCTGAAGTCTGGAGGAGCTACAAAATAAGAATGGCTTGGCTTCCAGGGAGATATAACATGAATTGTGTCAATCAAAAATCTGAGACCT
Organism: Grallaria varia; assembly: GCA_013396735.1. NCBI lineage: Eukaryota > Metazoa > Chordata > Aves > Passeriformes > Formicariidae > Grallaria > Grallaria varia. The sequence continues at coordinate 140,452 of VWZG01010624.1, forward strand.
TTTTTTATGGAGCAACTGGTCTAAGCCACATCTTGTACAGAATCAGAAACTGTCTCTAAAATCATAGTAATGTACTAAGAAAAAAATATGCAGAAAATTGAGACTCAAAGCTGTTATTTGCAGAAGTTCTCTAGGGTAGTTAGGGTGATTTTTGAAACATGATGAAAATAGTAATGACTGTCCACAGGAAAGAGGAAATTCAATTTTTTAAATTTTTTTGTTTACATAGACTGACTTGTCTCTTTTTTTATAATTATAGCAATAATTATTGAATAATGTAAGCCAATTTTGATTAAAATGAAAGCAGTCTAAAAAAAAAAATAAATCAAAAACCCCCAGAGCAATACAGATTTGTGTAATAAAGCACTGGGCTGAAAGATTTATTAGTGGCAAATATAATGGAAATGTGATAAATCGGGAAAAGGAGGAGCCCAGACTTTGAAGAACCCCATTGGTAGGCTGCACAATTCCATGTTTTTACAAGCAGTGAGCAAAATATGTTACCATAAAATCTATCCTGTCTTCCTATTACACTGTGAACATTAACAACATGACTCATAGACTCAGGGGACACTATGCAATCATACTCTGCTTTCTGATGGTGTAAAGTATCTCCAGAAATTTCTCTTCCTCTAGTATGAAATATTTACCTTAATACAAATCCTAAGAACTCACTAAAAATAACATCAGACTCACCGTAAATAATAGAAAGACTCTTGATTTTTCAGGGTTATTCTCAGGCTGAAATATCAAGCTGAATGTGCTAGAAATACCAGCAGAGGCCATAGTAGTCCTTTTAGTCTTTTTAGTTAGATTTTATCCAAAAGGTGCTGCAGAAGATTCAGCTTGTTAGAGCTGGAAGATCCTTTTGTGCCCACCAGGGTTCTTGATGAAACACAGGGCAGTTGCCATAACAAATGGGAAAGGAACTGGCTTGGGCAGGAATCAAATGGAGGAGACACTCAAATATGTGCAGTGAATAGCAAGACAGATAATTAGCTACAAGGAAAAAGAAATGTGCACACCAACTGCTCTTTGATGGCCTTCCTGAACTCATTTTGATCAAAAAACAGTGTACAGGCTTGGGATTTGAAAAACAGATGGTTGAATGGGAGACTCCTCTAAGCATTGTCACCACTTGTGTGAAGAGACACAGGATTCTGAAGTCATTCATGGTAAACCTTCTACCATTTTTTGCCATGGTTCCCTGATCTAGTCACTGGAACAAAAGCGAAGATACACTTCAGTTGTGTAAGAGGAATGAATAAACCAGGATGAAGGTTATCTCCGGGGAATCAGCTGATAAAGGGGAATCCTTTGGTGGGCCCTTCCTATTGGAAAGTACTAGGAAACCTGTAGCAACAGGAGCAGGGACTAAGGAAAACTGTAGCTAATGTGGGGAAAGCTCTGCATTTAAGTGGCTTTAAAAAAGCAGGTTAAAAAGTCTAAACTCTTGCGAAATCCAGGAAGAGTTTTTCCGTGCTCTTCCATTCTAATTGAACCAGGACTGAGGAAAGCACTAGCAACACAAAGCAGGCAGAGTTCATGATGTGTGCCCTTGCTATCCCATGTAGCAGAGCTTCCAGAAAGGGCCTGGAACAACAATGCAGTCTCAGATGCCTGGCATGACAGAAAGTGGTTTCCTGCAGGTACGGGGAAATCTACAGGGCAAGCATCTCCCCCTATTTAGCAAATACGTGAGATTTCTAGCAAATCATGCTGGAAGTGGCCATGGAAAATCTATCCTGCTGTTTACCTGGGAAGTTGGCACAGAATCAGACTCTTCCACCACTTCTAGTGCCTGTAAAGCACATCTGACATTGGAGCATATGATCCTCTTTCCTCTCCTCCCTTCCTTCCTTTCAGGGGAGCAAGAGTCAGGCCAGGCCTCTCATTAGCAGTCTGTTAAAGGTGTTGGGAGGACTGGGAGTTCTTCCTGTACCCCCAAGCGTGGAATACATCTAAATGGAAGGAAGAAGATTCCCTGGCTAGAGACCTGGGATTCTGAAGATGCTTAGGTCCCACAAAACTCCACACCTTCAGGCTGCAAGGTCCGGACCTTGTCAGCTAAATAAGATTAGTCCTAATCTGTGTATTGGGGACATGGCCACAAGCAATAAAAATCATGTGGGAGGATGAGGCTCTAAGTCCATCCTGCTAATAGCTTGTACAGGAGCCCAATTTCTACCTTCGCTATTCACATTTCAAATTTTGTGTGTCTCTTGTCTTTGTTGTCATAGTGACAGAAGGCAGTGAGAATATTTGGTGGGTTTTTTCTTTGTCATAGATGCAAAACATCCTTTTACATGTGTGTTTTCTGTCCCTTCTAGCTGCTTTTTTTCGTAGCTTCCCCAAGAGGTTTTTTTAAAATAATTGAATTAGTGTTCACTGTGTTTATGTTCAGTACCATTAGACAGCAATACAAACATACACAAACAAATACAATACATACTAATGGGCTTGGACTGAATGTAATGATTAAAAACATGTTTATTTGTTTTTATTCTCAATGACCATCCAACAGGGAATTTCCTGCTGACTGTAATGGAAGCTTAGACACCTGCATTGAATCCAAACAGCTCAAAGTGCCTGAACCTGAACCTCACACTTGGCTTCTTGGATCATATTTTGACATTGAGTTGTTCCAATACACAGCTCCCACTTAATTCTGCTTATGCAGATTAGAGGCAGATAGGGTGAGGAGAGTGGAAAAGTTTGTGGGACTAGAAACATGGTATGCTGCGATCTGCAGTATGTGAGGAGGGGATTTCAAAGTCAGAGGTGCTGCTGTCTTCTGTGGGAAGCACAAACCAGGTCAGAGTTTTGGGCTCTGCACTGTGAAACAGCTGAAATATTCATAGTAAAGGAAAGAAATTGTTTGGGACTGAGCAAAACCCACAGATTTTCTTTAAAAATATTACTAGATCATGCCAGTTTTGAGTACATCTGGTGGGGTGGTAGAGAATAAACAGATTTGCAACTCGTGACCCCTATTAGAAAAGTGGTGTAATATGGCAGTAAGATGAAATATCTGTGAACAGTAATGTAAAAGGTGATGTGCAGGCAAATGTCCAAAATGGACATTCATCAGACTGTGAGGGGATGCCTGACCTCTGCGGTGGGTCAGTGAAACTTGTTTTTCTGCCACACTAACTAACTTTCCTAACTCCCAAGCTGACATACTTTAATATAACATCTGTAGGGTCCACATATACATGAGAAGACAGATCAGTGAGAAGGGTATCATGGGATTTATAGTGCCTGGCAGCAGCAGTCTGCATTTTTTGCACAAGATCTACTTTCTTCCCTAAATCAGTAGAGTTCCCAACATACTGTCTTGGCTCAATATCTGGATATAACATTAATTATATCAGGATTGATAAGTGTGTATATCTGTGAAATCTGTAAGGCAAATGTAAATCTTCATAGAATGAAACAGTTAAAAAGTTAGTAGTGTGGTTGGATATTAACCTTTTGGAAAACACAAGTACCTTCTACAAACCAATTATTTGCTGTTCTAAAATAGGAACAGCTCTTAAACAATGAGTAAGGGTGGAGACTTCTTGAATGAGAAGATTAGTTGCCAATGAAATTAAGATAATATCTCAACTTTCTGTATTGCAATGTTCATACACATTTGGAAATAGTGTTGACAGATGGTTTTCATGAACTACATCTGGAAATTTAAGACACCAAAATAGAGTGCATGAATATTATTCAGATAGGATATGATGGAAAGATTCATGGGCTCAGGATAATATCATATTTCCTAACGTTAATTGAAGGATATAATCATGACTGATGCAGAACCAGATTGGTATGAGGGAAATGTATCTTTCAGATATGGGTAAGAATTTTCCTGATGGCAGTGATGTTAGAATTTAAATAGTCATTTCCTTTCTAGATTAGTTTCAAATCTTTTGTTATGTATGAAAATGGTCCTTTTCTCTTGTCTTACAAATACTATCACTCATAGACTCTCCCTGGAGACCCTCAAACACAAGTGGTCATGTCAGGGTCACTCAGGACAGAATTGTAGGATAATTTGCAATTAGTTAAGTGGGTTAAAAATCCCCTGTTTTTCCCTAATACCTTAAAATCATAATTTTTAATAAGGAAAAAAGAATTTTAAAGTCCCCTGAGATGCGTATCCTTTTAGGACAATTAGCACGAATGGACTCACTAAGGAGAAGGTTAATTTCCCAAACTGAACAATTTTAGTAAAGAAAAGGATAGATGAGCTTACTTTGAGTGTTAATTTGCTTAGAAAGAGGTCTGGGAGAAGCAAGAGAGCTGTATACAGGAGGAAGACAAAGAGAAATGTTATCTCCCTTGTGAGATGGGGTGGGGGACATAGTTTGTGGTGCTTATGTGCATGTGTTCAAGTAGTTTTTGAATAGAAGCAACCAAGGCAGTAACTATTGTGGTGGTGACCATGTTGCCTCTGATCTGCTGGTATGTCTGCTGAATGCTCCTCTGAGAGAGCATGAAAAAAGAGAGACTGCTCTTGTTAACATATATGGGACTATGTTAGCTCAAATGTAAAAGGAATGTGTTTCTTTTCCTTCCAGAATTAAGCTTGGTGTGTTAAAATAGACTCTGGGGGAAAGGGAGGTACTTCAGCATGTCAGGTGACCTGAAGCCCTAGTCAAACTCTAGACAAACCATTCGAGAAAGCTGGTTTCCTAATCATCTGCTGCAGGGCACATCCAAGAGGACAGAGAGAAGTCTGACTCATGTTCCAGTACAATCTACAGGAGAAGGATCTTCAGCTTTTTTCCATCTGGACCAGTTCCTTTCAGCACAATGATGCACAAACATGGCTTTTGTGCTAAACTAATCCATAATTTGGACTTTCTAAGAAGTCACCTAAAAGCCAAGTACCACATGTTACTGAGCTCTATCACTGCATCAATGTTAAGCTTTGTGGTCTTGTGCCTGAAACCCCTCAGGAGAGAAGATATTTCTTTCTGGGCTATAATTTTATCAGAATAAAATTACACACAGTACCTCTTCATAGCTGGGAATTGCAATTAAATCTCAACCTAATTGATACTGACAACGTTCTCTAGATATGCAGTTATATTCATCCTAGAAGCAAGCTGTTCAGTACTTCCTAGAAGAATGCTCTTCTAGGCTGGCTACTTGGTTGGAAGTATTTTCTGAAATTAAAGTCAGTGCACCACTTGATGGTCTTGATCCTTGGACCAGGATTTTCTTCATTCTTTTCTAAAACTCAGTGTTTATTAGATTGCAAGATCCAGCTTTCAACTTTGGTTAACATTTCAGCATGAAGTATCTTTACAAAAGATGTTTGAAATCTCAAGGTAAATTGTTGACTTGCTTTTTGAACAAATATTAACATTACTTTCCTCACTAGAAAGACGCAGCCCATCAGTTTTTCCCAAATTGAATAAGGAGATGGGGTGGTAACAGTTCTCCATGATACAATGCAAATAGCCTCTAAACCTAGAAGGACACTGCATTGTATGTATTTTTAAAAGTGTAATGCACCATGAGATTTCTTAACCAAAATGAATAACAGAAAACACCAACAAGCCTTTTAGTGGTTTAAAATTGAATACTACTCCTATTTGTCTCCTTTAAATGGAAAACAAGCACTTAAATGATTAAGAGTCACTGTTATTAATTTGCTGCAGAACAGTTTCATACAGTATAATTTTCTGTTAAAAAACACATCTAAACCTAGATGGGGACATTAGGTTTTTGATAAACTGATCTGTATAATGAAATGAGTTAATGGCTATATTTGATTTTATCCCTTTCATCACTTCACAGTATAAATTAAGCCTTTGAATGGGTATGGGTTTTGCTTTAGCATTTGAATGAAATTAAAATTAATAGACCTTTAAGTATTTGCAATGGAAACACACAACAATGAAGCTTTAATGGAATGGTCAAGTGGTGTTTTTAAATTCCTGTAGACTGTCACCTGAGGAAATTGGAATATTCGGAAAACAACATCAAGAAACTTCAGTCTGTCTCAAACCTATCTCACTTCATATCAAGATAACCTTCAGGAAAGATTTTATATAGCAGTGTTGCATATATAGCAGGAAAAAAAGTGTAGCCTTACTGTACAATATAAAACCCAGTTTTCAATTAATTCTATAATGTAATTTACTAAAAAGAGCATAACTTAAGAGGTAATGGAAAACACAAGCTATTGGATTTAGAGTACTGTTCAGAACTTAAATGACTTTTTTTTTTCTTTAAATAAATAAATAAATGTGTTTTTATAAGTAAAGTAAAAAGTTATGTACTTATGAGGTAATTTGTCCTTCCTGCTATCGCATTCCTCCTGAAACTGATACACAATCACATTTTTTTTTCAAAAACAGTTTCAATGTAATATTTCTAATCACAATGTATGCTGGTTTTCTTCTTTGCATGAATAAAGGGAAAAACATCTTCCATATTTACATTTCCTCCTACTACCTTCTCCAGAAGCTTATTCAGTAGAAACAAAATGTTTGTAATGGTTTGGAAACTACAGCAAGTCCCATAGTATTGTATCACCAAGTGAAAGAAAATTACAGTCTTTCTGTGCGCTCAACCTCTTCTGTAAGAATCCCTGAACATTGCTACCAACTCAGATGGCAAAGCACATTGTTTTTTACTTTAATTCAGTTTCTTTCAATTGAAAACATTGGAAAAGGAAAGAAAAATAGCTCTGGGCGTCTTTCACTGCAGAACTGTGAGGAAATACAGATCTTCTCATATGTAGCTTATGAGTTTACTTTGGAAAGGACCTTAGTAGTTACCCAATCTGTGCAGGAGGAACAAAGCTCTCCTGGACCAGTACCAATTTCTGTTAGCTTTGCAACAAATCCCCCACACAGCTCATGTTCCAGCCCTCTGAACTTCTTTTTGTTAGCTTGTTTTTTTAGCTGACTACATATACTCTCTGAAAATCACAGAATTGTTAGGGTTCAAAAGGACCTCTGGAAACTCCCATGCCAAGGCAGAGTTACTTAGAGCAGGTGACACTGGAATGTGTCCAGGTGGTTTTGGAATGTCTCCAGAGAGGGAGACTCCACAACCTTCCTGGGCAGCCTCTGCCAGTGCTCTGCCACCCTCAACACAAAGTTCTTCCTCATTTTGAGCTGAAACTTCTTGTGTTTTAGTTTATGGCCATTGCTCCTCATCCTGTCACTGTGCACCACTGGAAAGAGTCTGGCACCATCCTCTTGGCACCTGCCTATTTATATGCATTAATGTGGTCCCTTCTCAGTCGTCTTCTCTCCAGACTAAACACTCTCTCCTCATAAAAGAGATGCACCAGTCCCTTTCTCATCTTTGTGGCCTCCACTGGACCCTCTCCAGTATGAGGAGAAATGAGGGTGACTATAAGCACATTCAATAACAGAAACAAACACTCATTTCATTTTCTGTTATCTACTTACATTTTATTACAGACTAATATGAAAACATTTCATATTCATACTATAATTATTGTAATTATTTGTGAGCAAACTTAAACCAGTTTTGAATGTTTATATTTATTGCAAGCAGATTCATGTCTCCTGCTTATATATTCTACATAAGGATCCAAAATGTGACTGAATATAAACAAGTTATATTTGGTTGTCTACAGAAATGAAAGTTAAAAATAGCACTGAAAAGAACTTTACAGTAATGTATTCACACACTGACTTTTCAAATCAAATAAATGAAGTAGTATAGGATAATCTAAACATTGGATTTGAAGGCTGATTTAGTGTCAAATAAATGCACCTATAATTGTACAATTAAAAATAAGTGTCAGTATTTGGTGCTGATGACTACAGATATCTTTAATGTTTAATGCACAGATAACTACCCCCCAGCCCCCATACAGCAACTTTCGCAGATTCTACTTTACATTAGATCATGAAAGGACATCGAAAATGCAAAGCGTACATAGCACAGAATTTATGTCCAAGACAACACAAATTGAAATCCTGTGAATCTTCATAAGGTAAAAAATTAAAGCTATAAACTGATTTTTGATTATTCTGCAAAGTAGAATCACATACGTTTTCACTTTTGTAATACTTTCACACATTTCCATTAAAGCTTTTTTAGCAGAGACAGTAGCATGAGCACAATGATCCCACTGGCTTCCAAAAGAAAAGTAGTGCAGTTCCTCAGTTAAGTGATTTTTTCCTTTTATTTTTGCAAGCCAGTTGGGTAAAGACAAACAGGCTAATGCAAGCAAGAAAGTAAACTGTAAGCTTTTACATTAAGTGGCTGAACAAACAATTATTGTACATGGTAAAATGAAAATGATGTTTTGCCACAAGCCACTGTGGGACTATATGAACTTCAGTGGCTGAAAAGCTTGAAATACTTTCTAAGTCTTCACATACATTTGGTTAGCGCTTACCAGTTTCAAGACATTTATAGAAGCAGTTATGGAGACATTATGTTGTTAAAGCTGCAACAATTTAAACAAGGCAAGTTAGAAAGCTATACAGATTTTTAGACTTTTCCTCTTGAATTTTTTTTTTTTGATACATAAAAACTTGTCTCCTTTCAGTGTCCCATCCATCATATAACACTATAATGCATTTTGTTCTAACTTCTACTTTTTTATCTGATCCATTTACAGTGAAACTCCAAGTTAACACCTCCTGCAGTGGACTAAGTTTGCATGGCAATAGTACCAGGGACTGAGGCAAAAACGCATCAAGTGAAGCTGAGTTGGTGTTTTATGTTTTTTCCATTAAACAGTCTATTTTAACAAACAAACAGCACCAACTTTTAAAGTTAAAAGTATTGCTAAATCAAAGCCGAAACTTCCACTTAAGTTCAAGCATTCTTTCTCCTCCAAAAAATGACATTTTTAACTGAAATTTCTCAAGAACGTATATAGGTGTTTCAGCCTGAACAATGTTGTCAGTAATTTCTAAGTGCAGGGCTACATGAAGTTTGCAGTGAACTGCTTTGCTAGTAGGCAGAACAGGAGTGCAGCATTTTCAAAAATGTAAGCAAAATGTCTTTATTTAAGGCTAAAAGATAGAACTCACAAAGTAAAAAAGCAGGAGGCTTTATAGAGTAAAAAAGCTCAATAATAGTATAGCACTGCAAGTACAGCACTCTAATCATGGCTACCACATATCCCAACAAAACATCAATAACGGGTGAAACAGAGAGCAACAGACCTGTATTTCTAATTGGACATTCATTAGAATTTTAACATTCATCCACAGCTCCACTCTAGGCTAAATTTAAGTGGCCTGAACTCATAGGTATAAAAAAAGCCTTCAAAACATATACTTAAAAAAAATAGAAATGGTGTGTTAACAAATGTATGCGTAAAACAGATTTATAAATAGCTACAGTATGAAAAATACTTCAGTGCAAAGGCAATTTTAAGATTTCTAAAAAATACATTACCAATAATTTGTTAACTACACACAAGAAATTTGTCACTGCTACTGGTATAAAATTTATACCCATATGAACTTTTTAAAAATATATACACCAGTGTTTTATGTAGGGGACGGTTCTCACTGACCAACATTCAAGTCTGCAATGGCAAGTACATGTACACACACCCACACGTGTATGTATTTCAAAATGCTACTGCTATAAGGACATTCTTTGAAACTTAAAAGTGCGATATGTTAAATGTTAAAAAACATTTGTCTGCGGTGCTCACCATTAGACTTCATAAAATTCTGTTATCTTTGGTATGCTGAAGATTTCACAAATCACTTTACAATCTCTGCTTGACCCAGGGCATTTTAATAAAAAAATCACTGTTTACTTAATGTGAAAATCACTCAATATTGTGAGGAAAATTCCCTAGTAAGTTGCTTTTTCTTTTATTGAAAAGTAATTTAGTAAGTACAAGTGTTTTGTCTCAGTTTTTTCTTGTTTAAACATAAAAAGGGAAATATTTTTTCTCTGTCACCCTAGTCCACTCCCTGCCACAATTAACAATATCTTGGCCTGGTCTTCCAATAAAGGCTGCAGGTCTGATTTCAGATGTTTTGTTTTCAAACTGAAATAAATTTTTAGCTAATGTCCTCACACAGGTAATGAGTGAGGATGGTTATTGACAAGTTCTAACCATCAGGCTGGAATTGATTGTGATCAAAATACTCCTTCAGGTATTTTTACACCCCAAAATAAAACACTGGACTAAAGAAACAAGACAAGGACATGGCTAATAGTTGAATTAGTACAAGGTAACATAAATGTAGCAGAGAAAACAGAAGTGCAAGTTGGTTGTCATTCTTAAAGTAATTAAAACAGAATCCTTCTAGTCGAACTAGTGTCTACATTCCAGCTGTTAGGCAACAGCCGTGTGCCACCTTGTGGTTTGCTTGCAAAAGCCGATGGCTGCGTGCTTTGCCATACCTCTGCCAAGCCCATGTGCCAGTATTTAACCACACAAATACAAATTAAGAGGATGAATCCAGACAGCAAAAGATGATCATTTGGAAAAATAACTTTTCTTTAAAAAAACCCCAACAAACTGTGTCAAAAAACCCCAAACCTAAACAAAAGGCTTTACATATAATACTTTCTGCTATGTATACTTTACAATCACAGGGATAGGAATTGGGAACATCAGGTAATCTGCATCTTTGACAAATTCAAAGACTTTTTAGGCAAAATGCTTACATTCAGTTTTAAAGCAGATGCCAACATTGATGATATTTACCAATTAACAGCCAACTTGACTTCATACAGTGTGTGCATACTCTACACAAGGATTGTTTTGCCTATCTTTCTATGGGGGTGAGGGATGGGGGGACTAACTGAAACCAAACATAGCCCTGATTTGGCCACTTACAGGGAAGTGAACATTAGAGACTGTTTCTTGAAAGGAGATTTGCACAGAGGAAACACCAGTTTGTTCTACAGAAAGAGCAAAGAAAGACAAAGGAAAAGGAAAATCAGACACAGCATTTGTTAAATATGCTTTAGGAAACTTTCATTTGAGATAACTGAGGTCATTGCTTCTGGCTGAAAATTAAAACTGTTGATCTCAAAATGTAGGTCACTGACTGAAACTATGCACTTCAAGTAACAAAGAAAATTACTAAAGATGACAGAAGCAGTAAATGCACAGAAGTCTTGACACAGGATGAAGAGAATTTTCAGTGCTACCAGTCTCACAGTACCAGACTGTGCAGATTGTTCATTGCTCCAGTAGTTCAAAACATAAAAAGAGGCCTATTGGCCTGGAAGGGTTCATACTTCTAGCTCTTGATCCTGTTTGTCTGAACACTACCTCAGACAGCAAAAGCCACGTATAGTTTAATATATTTCTGTGACATGTTTGTTCCTGAAAAAAGAAATAAAGAAAAATACAGTTTTTTAAAGGCTTTACTTGGTGTTCTGTCATATAGACGTTTCCAAACCTGACCCATTGTAGTGGTAGCCTGCACTGGAACGGCAATGCTTATTTGAATAGCCAAAAACAGATGGAAGTACTGAATAATCAACACCTCTCCAGTGCGTAAACATCATTTTCTTAGAATGAGAATTAGACCTTCTTGCTGGGGAATTGCTGCAGTCACTGCTCCTGTATCTTGGGCTTTTCAGACAGGCAAGAGGTGTGAATTCTGAGATGTGCTCCTGACAGTGCCTCGATGAATTCTGTTAAAGGGAAAAAAAGAAACAAATGCACAGTAAGTAGTTGATCTTGGAACCAAAAGCATATAATTGTGTTCTTTCATAGGGCCATTGTGCCCTTGGTATAACAATGCTTTTCACTAGATCACCACTCTGGCTATTTGTTTCATGTGAAAGGATAACCTCTTGTGTTGTTTTGCAATCAACAACTTCCAGTACCATCAGTTTTATATTAGGACCTACAGAACCAGGCATGATTTTACACTTAACCTTTAAACCTGATAATGGGCTCTTTAGAGAAGAGATGAAGACACAGAGGACTGCTTTCATATCAAAGTGTTTTAAATGAAGTTTATATTTCATTTTGCAATCTCTCCTGGTACATCTTTTTATCTCTCAACTTCTTTAGTCAGGACGTTTTATGGGGAACTTTAAGACAGAACAGATTCAAGTACTTTGCCCTGTACTTCCAAAGAGAGAGAATTCTTTACAGTCAGTTTGTGCTAATAGATTAAAGTTCCAGAGCATTTGCTTTGTACTTCTAAGTGGTATTGAATTTCAGACTTGCTTAGGTTCCACATAGCTTCTATACAGGCAATTTATACTACACATCACAATTATCTGTTAAAATTTATCTGTGTCACATAATCACTTGACACTCTGGCAGAATCAGCACTTCCACTCAGGAAATGCTGAGGACTAAAGTAACATCACGGCTGCATGACAAGAGCCTGGAACACGTGCATAAACAGCACAGCACTTTCCCCAATGAGTTTATAAAATTATTCTCACTAAATGCACATAAAATTTTCAGGTACAGAGGTATGGTGGTTACGTGATGGTATCTAAGATATAACTTAAGATACGCTCTTGCATAACCAAGAGCAATCAGAAAACTCTCTTACAACAGATACTCTTGGAAAAGTCACAAATCTATAATGAACTGCTCACCAACAGTGAGACTGGACTGGGCTCTTTTAAACACATATAGACCAAATATCAGCATTAATACAGAAAAATCAGATTAACAGACTTTGTTTTGGAAACGTCAGAGGAAGTAGTAATGCACCGCTTGGTTACTATCTATCCTATTCTTTCAGCTAGAAAGTGAAGCATTTTAGTAACCATACATAGGTTCTAAAAATAAAATGTTGGGTTTTTTTCTACACATGACTCCAAGGCAAGTACCTCTACCATGCCTAAAGCTACTCAAAAAAGCTGGGGTTTTCTACTACTACTTGTTTAACAGTCATTAAAAGCAAATCAAAAAGCACCCTTCAGCTACCTTGAAGGCCTACAGCCCACAGAGCACATGACATTTGTCCTCTTCATATACTGATACTTTGCACTTTCCTTTAATTCGTCATGTGCTGCTTTTGGGGTCAGGAGAGAATGAAGGGGCTGGAACAGACATGGCATCCAGATGGGACTGTATTTGAGTAAAAAGTGTACTTTCTTCCTTGTTCATGTAATCAGTGGCATGGCAAAGAGGTGATATAAAGCAGTGAAATTCATTCTGCTGGCCTAATGTTTGGGGAATGTAGGAGCACCCCACTTATGCTGCTGTCTCAGATATTTGGCAAAACTACTATGCTTCTCTCTTGATCTGAGGCAGTGATGCAGCAATGCCCTGGTCTATAGGGAACACAGTATTATGGTAGACACTGCCAGAGGTACAGCCCCAGTCTTCTGACCCAAGGTCCTATTCACAAATAACTTACTTTGATAATTTTCACCTGTTACTGTATGCATTTGGTCTATATATGTATTCAAGAGCATGAGAGATGATGGATAAACCATGTAAGAATTACCTCTGACAGTGTATTCTACACTACTATTTTAGCCTAAGAAAGACAACAGTTCATATGTGTAATGTAGTATATGCTGCAATAATGACTGCAATTCTTACAGAAGCAATGTCACACAACACCTATACATAAACCAAAGTATTTACAGGACATGAATACGGATATATTGATTTATTGTTTTGCCTTACATGATTAAGTTTCCAAGACAAAAAGATCTTACCTGTGGCATGGAACATCTCTTGCAAAAACTAGGGTCTCCAAGTAAAACATACTTTTTTGTATCAATATTGATCAAGTACATCAAAAACTCTGGAGGAAACAGTTGATTTGTAAATAGCACAGTTCACCAATAGAAATGAATCCAAATTGGCAACACATACAGTACTGTTACCTAGCTTTGATCTAATTTTGACTTGGAAGCTGAAATATTTCCTTCAAGAAGTGGCCCATCGTTGTTCGTCAGTGCATTTAGGGCTGTTTTATGTCTCATACTCCTCTGCAAGGATGAGGAAAAACAGTGAGACTCTTGCTGAATATAATAGGGAAATGTGAATGAATTGTACCATTTGTAAGTAACTGTTATAGCAAAGTCCTACAAAAGTGATGGATTTTCTGATAGTTTAAAAATGAAAGGTTATCCAGCATAAAACAAGGTTTGTACTTCTGGATCCTGAGCCTAATCCTTTGAGCCACTCTGAAGATGTTTTGAATTCCATTTCAAACTCCATTAAAAATACTTAACTACTCTCTAAAACACTAACCTGACTAATTACTACAGGCTGTGTGTCTTGCCCTTCTGACAATAGCTTATAACTGAACAGGAGAGATCCCTGTGACATGATGAGGCCAAAATCAATTCCAAATTAAGGAGTGGACATGCTGCTTGCTGAAGGGAGTGCCACACCCCAAGGTGATGGGGCCAGTGCTAATGAAGGCTGACTTACAGCTTAGTCATTACACTGTGGGTAGAGAGGGCCAGAGAGTTGCCAAGGAAACTTGCTGCACAGGGTTCAAATATTGCAACAATAAGATCCATTGTTTTGTTTTCCACAGAGGAGGAGCCTGAAACCTGACAAAGGCAGCAGTTTTCTGGTGACGAGTTTTCTAAGCGCCCTTTGCAGCTGTTCAACAACAGCTAAGCCCACTGAGGAACAGAAGAATGATGAGTCTCCAGAGAGACTTTCCCAGGCAAAAGTAACACTTTGGCTTTCCCCAAGCCCAGCAAAAGGTAGAAATCTCATCATGCAGCTGATGGGCCAAGCTTGTGACTGAGTGAAAGCAAAGTAAAAAATCATCAAAAAATCATTAGTCAAAAACAAAGAGAAAAAGAAAAGTAGTTCTTAAAAAAGGATCGGAGCATGGAAGTTATTTACAGCTCAGGAACTAAACGCCTGGTATTTCAGCTACAAAATACTTGCAATTGCTGAAACACTGTCAATCAAGTGACAATTATAAACATGGAAATAGGATAATTTAAAGTGAATTTATATTTTCCCTAGGAGATAAGCTGAGCTTCTGCTATTAATGAAAAAAGAAAAAGAAAATATAACCAATATAAACTGGATCTATTAAAAAAATACCGTACCAGTTTTCAAAAGTAAAGGCCGAAAGAAACCTCACAGATGCACGATTACCAGTTAAAGTACAAAATTCAGCTTGTTTCATTGAGCCAGAGAGTTGCAGAGACTACATGTATGAGAAATAAGCAGAATTTGACCGAAATTACCAAAAGGTAACAGATTCCTCCAAAGCTTTTGCAGAACGAACATTTTAGCCCAAGAAAGACAGCAGTTCATATGTGTGCATATACATATATCAATATACATGCACATATATATACACACACATATACAGTTGTAGTACATATATGTATGTGTATACGCATACATATATATATACACCTACAGACATATATGTATTGATATCCCATTGAAAAGCTCTCTCAAAAAAGAACATTACCATATCTGGAATGTTTAAAAACATCTGAATGCCAATGATGGTAAACAATTGCTCACCACACACTGGAATGACCTTCAAATGAATGAAAAATTTAGAAGCATAAGAATTGCTTCAAAGGCTTTATGCATTCTTATTGCCTGAGAAGAACTAATTTAGTAGCCTGGGGGATTGTTGCTAGTCCTATGTTAATATTTTCAACTGTTCTAGAAGACCTTTATTTACAAAGAAAGCAATATCATGTACAGGAATGCAGTAAATTTTAAAATAATTGTTTATAAGCTCAGTTCAAACCAACCTTATGGCACTTCAAAGCCAATTTTAGCCAGAATTTTCAACAGTGAAAAAACTGCGTGTATTTTTTCTGTGATTTACATAATTAGAGTAAATTTTATTGACTATATATTTTTAAAGGGGGAGTTGAAAGAGGAAATAATTTAAGAAAAAAAGATTTAAACCAACAGTCTCCTAGTATTAAGTAAAAACCAGTTTTCTTGCAGACTGTATGGAAAACTAGATTTACTTGCATTTCTTCTATTTTTTACATTATATTAAATAATGTCATATTTCTGCTTCTTGAGCTGTTTTCTTTCAAGAAAGAGCACAGAATTTCATAAAAGGGAACATAAGACAAACTCTGTTTCAAAATGCATGTTGCAAAAAACTTATTAATAAAAAAGGAGCATTTTCTTCTATCACAGTGGAGAAGACAGATTAATATGTTCCAAAGATTGCTTAAATGGTTTCCAGTACCACATTTTCTGTACGATGGCAGTAATATCAGCCAATCGGAATTATCACTTCTTTGTGTGGCAACTAGCCCATTTATCCATGTACAATGAAAACACGACATACGTGTATTCCCCTACAGACAGACCAATGATTAAAATGGGGATATAAAAATTCTAGATTCCTGAGGCAGAAGCATTCTGTAAAATGCAGTAACAACAGTGACAAAAATGATAGTGACAGTGATGAACTGTGACAACAATTCATAAAATCTTTGAGATAAACAGAAGGAAAAAACTGTGCCAAAAAGTAGTCTTCAAAATATAGTTGATATGAATCACCAATGGAGATAATGAGTAAGATAAATAACTTCTGATGATAATGTTTTTACTGTCCTTTGAATGAAATGGCCAAGCATGCAGAAAGGCAGAAAAAAGTCACCTTTTATTCCATCAGAAACTTAGACTGCTTGAAGTCTGAGAAAGCATAAAGATGGTGGACTGCTCAACAGAAAGGCACTGATGTTTAGTCTGATTTCCCCAGAAGATGTAGGAAGCAACCGTGCACATCATTTATGTTTAAAGCAAGGTAGCAGTTATTTAGACAAAGCAGATTGGAAGTCAGGAAGAAACAGAGAGGGAAGAAGAAACACAAGGGATATAACTGGTTAAAAGTCACAGATTTTCTACTAAATAATAAAAAACGAATATTGCAAGCGTTGAGCCCAAAGTATGCTTTACAATTGATTCATTTTTCAGCACTAATACACAGTGCCTCTATGAAATGCTACAATACCTTTGTTAGGGGCTTTTATTCACTAGTCTGTTTCTTTGCCTTAACCCATGCTCATTCTCTCCCTTTAGACTTTTAAATTAAGCATGCAGAGCCTGTACTGAGATTAACTGCTTCCACAAGATGATGTGTCAAAGATCTCAGAATGAAACATCACTATACACTGATCTGCCTGAGAATGCTTTTCTGCTATTCTTTATTCATTCCTGCCCTCCTGAAGTGAGGCATTATTACACCTGTACATTCTAGGAATACAGAACAATGGCAAGGGAGTTTACCAAAGGGAAATTTTATTTTTCTTGGCAGTAAAGCTCTTTTATTCCTTTCGTCTTAATGCCAAGTACTTTCTCAAATAAACATTAAAATGCTACCTAACCCCTACAGTGGCTAGTAACTCACTATTTTAACCTACCAGTGGCAGCTGATGGGCTGAAAAGTCAAGGGCAGTAACATTAAGTTTAAGGTTCAACACCTCTACTCTCCTTCACATTCTAACATATATATTATATAAAAGTTTACTGGGGTTAAAATAGAGGTGTAACATTTTCTATAGAGGTTGGTTTGATGTCCCCAGCATAGCACCATGCTTCTCACAGAGCCTAACTTCCCCTCCAGCCTCAGCAGAGCAGGCCTATATTTACACAGTGGTTCCTCTTTTTTGGCTGATCAGATGAAAGGAGATAATAGATTTTAAAATCCTCTTCCCACTGGAACAGCAAGGCACATTTATGTAGAAATAATAGATCAGAACAGCCAAAATGTAAGTTGAAATACAAGAGAGAAAAAGATTATTAATAGGATATAAGTACATTTTAATGCATGTGTTTTTGTAAAAGGTATCAGTATATTATCAGATATAAGTGCCTTCTATTTACCCTCAGAGATCCCAATCCCCTTGCCCTTCTTATTTCCTCTAATCAGAAATCATGTTGAGCCATGTACCTGTCTCCCACCATTCTCATCAGTTGATTTCCCCGTGGCTGTTTGTATGGAGGCACAAGGGTTGCCCCAGGATTCAGGTTAATATCACCATGTAAATAACAGGCAGTGTGTTTCACCATACTGCTCAGACACCACTGATAGGGAACCCCTGTTCTAGTCTTGTTTCTGACCTTGTAAGGGGATTAATTACTAGAGACTTTTGATACAAAAAGCTAACTTCACAATGAAAAAAGTTTTTTACCTGGATTCTTTCTGTTGCTGTAGGCCACAACTCTCTGCATAAGACCTTCTTCAAAACATCTGGAAGAAGGCTGACAGTTATGAGCAGAATTATACCCAGCCATGCAGGACCGCTGGACAGCATTTGCATGAACACGTAATACATCCTCTGATAATTGAGAAAAGGCCTGATAGGTAAAAAAGATTAAATATATAAATATTACACAAAAGAAAGACTGACAATGTTAAATATAAAAATTATGACAGTGCTGAAATACTTCAGATTCAACTTCCCAGTTTGTGGGAGTTCATCCCACATCCCAGTTTTCTCAAAAGGACACCTAAATATGCACCAACTGGAGATAACTACCTTCCTCTTGTCTTCCAGGCTGCACGAAATACCATGTTCTCCTCCCTGCACTATGTTGCTCCCTTGCAAAGATTAAATTACATTCTTAATCTGTTTATGCTCTTCCATGTACCCTTATTTTCCCAGGTATTTTCCACCTTTCTTCTCAGTGTCCCAACCACCACTTCCCTCTTTTCTAAGGCACACTTATCCATATGTACCATCAGAGTAAGGCTTGTAAGCCAGCCACACCTATTTTCATACCTCTCAGGCTCTCCTAAGCATCTCTGATGGTTTTATGTTATGATCCCTAGCCTAGTCACCACAGTGTCATCTAATCACACTTTCAAGACCTTCATTTCCATATCTCCCTGAATCCCATGGCAGGTGAATGTCATTAAATGCCACCACTATATGGTACTGGGAACCAGAGGCAAGGATTACTGAGAGCAAAAATCAAGGGAGAGTTTGCAGTAATGCAGTGTAAAGCCCTCCTACCAGTAGGGCAGTTTGCTGATAGTTTCCAAAATGTGATAGTATTTGCATTCTAAAAAGGTAGCCAAGCTAAAATGCACTGTTGCATGTCAATAGCCACATCTCTAATACACAACAAGGCTGGCTGGAAAACATCCGGGAAAAATGTCACTTGTACAAACTTTTTCTCTTGATGCTGAATAAACTGAGATCTGATCTTACACTAGGGGAAAAAAAAAAAAAGAAAGAAACAAACAAACAAAAAAAGGCATCTGAACATCCAAGGAGTTGACAGGCACACAGGCAGTTGCAAAACGCTCATTTGCAAATGACACATGGAAATACAAATCCTTCCTCCAAATTAAATGGCATCTTAATCACCATGCAATAAGTAGCCTCTGCCTTCTCTCTGGTCCCTCAAAGTATTATACTTTTGTGTACAAAGTAGAATAGTTCCAGCAGAAGAAGTTAGAAAAGGTGGCCTTGTAACTGGGTGCTCTACAGGTGTGAAATGCAATTTCAAGTTCTTGATGGCAGTCGGGCAGAGTAAGGAATTGAGTTTGCCTCAACTTGATTTCCTTCTCAAAAATTTTCAGTTTCAAGGACACAATTTTTAACAGAAAAAAACCCCAACGCTTTAAATCAGCTATGTACAATTTCTAAAAAGCTTCTTACCAACAGGAGTAAGTAGGTGCTCAGAGACCTACAGCAAATTTACTTTGCTAAGTAAGGAGGGAAATAATGAGCTCGAACACAGGACTCCTGGCCATCCACATCACTTCAGTGTGCGTTTCACTCCCTGACTGCTACAGCTAGTTCCTTCCAAGACAAGCAGGCAGGTGGCTAGACACCAGCTGGATAGACACAAGACCTATTCTGTGACATTTTGTCTCAGATAGGCAGCCTCAGGTCCTTGGCCCACTTTTGACTGACACTACTGAGATAAACCCAGAAGAGCACTGAGGCCTGACATTCTTCTGCTTGTATTCTTCTTTAAGAAGATTTTAACAGACATTCAGCGAAAGAAAAGCTGACCACTCTCCAAGTAGCATTAATGATGTGTTTAAGATGGAGTTCTGCAATGGATAAAGGCTAAATTTAAATCTGTTTGGGACAAAAAGGTGAAACTTCATGTTTCTGAAACAACTTTTGCAAGGCAATTTTTATTAGGGTTCATACCAAATAATTCCTCCCCAGAGCAGAGAAAAGATAATGTAGAATACCAGTGATCCCCAGATCACAAAGTGATTTATCCACGTCCAATAGTGTGTATCTAGTGCAAGCTGGGGAGAAAAAAAAAAAAAGAGCATATGGTGTTATTACTATCTGGAAGCAACACAATACTCAGCAGGAGATAAAATAGAATTATACCCTTTGAAAATAGGGAAGAATTCTACATAGAATTAGCTAAAAACATTTCTGAATTTTGAGCACAGTTAAGAAGGCACAGACAGCAAAATCTGTATTTAATACAACAATGCATGGTCATAGAAATGGATATAAGTAAGCAGCAATTAGAAAGCAAGCTCTAATAAAGTTTCAATGGATAAAACACAGCACACCTTACCTTTAATGTAACTGTGAATACAAGCACAGTAAACACCACTGTTCCAAAGGTCCAATTTCCAAACATCTATAAAAAAGGGTCCAAAGCAGTTATAGGCAATATTGTCCACTACTTTGTGAATTGTCCAGAATAAACATCTTAAAGCTATGTGTTGCTTTGTATCATGAACTAATGCCTAAGCAAAAACACTGAATTCCTACATGATCTATCCAGTGCAAAGTGTTTTGGTTTCTTGCTCTTGTGTACACACACCTCAGGTTTCATACAGACAGAAAAAGACCACAACCAATGCTCTCAACCTGAAGTTCACGGGTATGTTTCTTAATAAAAATCAAGTGTAGCACAGTTAACAAATCACTGATATTTACAAATGAACTGCAGTAATTTCATCAATCTTCTTGAACATCATCTTTTCTATGATCTCTCTTCTCTGATGTCCTTGGCATCCAATAATTTCTTGGAGATTGAATAGCATGTTATACAGATGAGTAACAATATAAAAAAAAAATGTGATAACCATCTAAGTACATAAATGTCTGCATAAATTTACAAATAAAACACAAATTGTGTTTGATTTTCTCCCCATCTGCATTAAATAAAACCACTTCAGCTTTTCAGGTGGGCAGAAACAATTGTAAATGCTGATGGAGGGAAGAATGGATCACAGAGGATTGCTTGGACTGCAGTAGCTAGTGGACAACCAGGCCCAGGATCCAGAGAAATTTTGGGAAAGTAAGCAACAGTTAGGATACTATATTTTAGAAGAGACTTTGTTTGATTCAGAGTACTGCATCCATGAAAGACAAGAGTGCCCAAGAGATCTGAATTATTTTGAAAGAGAACTGCTGAGATCTCATGAACTCCCTTGTGCAGGAAGACATGGAATTCCACCAGAAGACACAGTTGGCCAAGTAGAATGTTTCTCAACGAACAAAAAGGTAAAATGTGAGCAGACAAGAGATGACAATATGGGCAGGCAGGAAACAGGTAGCATAAAAGCATTACTTGGGTACAAAGGGAAAAAAAATCACAGACAAAGCTCAGCTCTAACTAGGATTAGTGAGGGGTGTTGAGGGTGACAAAAAGGATATTTATAGATATCCTCGGTTCAAAGGGAAAATTTAAGTCCACTGAGGAAGTGGTAAGACAACCTAGTGGAAGGTGTCACAGAAAATGCTGAGTTAGTCAATAGTCAGGATATTGGTCTTCATAAGAAAAACCTGCTTCTTGCATTTAATAGCAAAGCTCAGGAAGGAAAGGAGCAGCCAACAGTGTGAGAGCAACAGGTTAAGGATTTGTTAAGGCGGGAAAGCAATGAATGCGACGTATCTTTAACTGAGCAAGGCATTTGGCACTTGGACAATAAGGATGCAGGGGCTGGGTAAATGGACTACTGCTAGAGTTGAAAACTGGCTGAACCACTGACTCAAGAGCCCTTGATGTTTGGTTGGCTGCTGGTCATCAGTGCACCACACTAGGAACAGATACTGGGGCAGGTATTGTTGAATATCCCTGTCAGTGGCCTGGATGGTGACACAGAACATCATGAGCAAACTACCAGGTGATACAAAAATAGAGAACAGCTGACATAATGAATGACAGAGTTTCAATCCAGAGGGACCTCTGCTGATTTGAGAAGCAGGCTAACAGATACCTTATGAAATTAAATACGGAAAAGATTTACACCTACGGAGGAGTGGTACCGTGTATTGGAACTGACTGACTGAGCAATAGCCCTGCTGAAAAGGAAGTTGCAGTGGAGTTGCAAGGACTCCAAGCTGAATACAAGCCTATATTGTGCTCTCTCTATACATAAAAAAAGGGAAACCGCAAACAGAGATGCACTGGGAGGAACGAGGCCACTGAAGACAGTCATTACTCCCATTGACTCAGCTACAGTGAGGTTGAACTTGGAACACCATACTCAGTTTTGGGCCCCTCAGTTCAGGAGTGATGTGAAAAACTGAAAAGGGTTAAACGGCACGCAACCAAGGTAGTTAGCAGCCTACAGCTCTTCTGCAAAGTGAGGTTAAAGGACTTATTTCATCTAGTGGAAGAAAGGTTAAACAACAACATAAGCAGCTGCCCACAAATATCTGAAGGAGAACTACAAAGATGAAGAACTGGAACAGATCTCTCTTCAGCAACAAGAAATATTCTGCTTGGGTATTGTGAGAAACCTTCCACCATGAAGGCAGAAAAACACTGGAATAGGTTGCCCAGGAAGGCTATGTAATTTCTATCTTCAGGAATATCCAAAACTTGAAAAAGACTAAGCAAAGCCTTCAGCAACTTGGTTTTAATGAGCCCTGCATAAAGCAGGGATTTGAACTGGATTCCATCTAAATTTTTCTGTGCGAGCTGGCCCAATATCACATCATAGGGGATCTACATGGACAAGTGATCACACAAATGTGCTGCTGTGTGAAAAATTCTGAATGGAGACCACAGCAGCCAGCCACAAGATAGAAATCTGTAGGAAACTAGGCTGAGAACATGATCAACTGGGAATGGACAAAAAGTTTAAAAACAAACAAGTGACTGGGTGAAAATTCATTATATTCAGTAACCATTCCACTCTTTTGAAATTACTCAATGTGTGACCAAGCGTATAGAACACAAGATGAAATTCAGAAAACGTTCAGCATTTTGACCTTTTACTTTCATATGTAATATAATAATTTTATAGACTTGTGGCATCACTCTAATATTTTCTGTGCCCTGTGCAGTTAAAACTGGACAGGAATCTGGATCTGAATCTGGAGCTTCCAGTTACACCATTTACTGACTTTCTTCTTGCAGATAAATTTTACAATACTCTTGGGTCATATCTGGCATCTCTCTGAGATGTCAGTCTAAGTCTCCGCATACTGAACAGTGGTGTCCACATTTCCAATACAGGCTGCTAGATGAAAAAAAAAGTTGAAGCAACCTTTCCCTCTGTTCATTTGGCTAGATAGAAGGAATTGGGCTGTAACCAAATCCTTTACCTTCTCATTGGCTCAGAAAGTGAGGTCATATCACAGGGACATGAGACTCTACAAAGCTGCTGATTTGGCACACAGACAGGTAAATGGAGCAATATGGGAAGGTGTGACTTACAAAAACTCACAATGTCTTTTTCAGCATTTAATATCTCAAGATACTACTCATGTATTCAGGCAATGAATCATTCTCTTTCAAGTCTGTTTGATAACATCTAGTTTACTAAAGTTTTTACTATGTTCTACTCCCCGACTATCCAAGACTCCCCCTCCTCCTTCTGTGACTGCATGTTCTAATTCAGCATTCTGCTCACCTCCCTTTCTTCCTGTTGTTTTGTATTTGCCATTCTGTTAATCCTTTTAAGGTAAGCCTCTCTCAACCCAGCTTAACAATTCCATTTAATGTACTCCATATCAAATGTTAAAATAATAAAAAAAAAAAAATCACAGCAAATACATTTTATTCTATGTTTAAACTAAGATGACATTTGACAATCTGCAATGATGTCTACGGTGCCTTCCTTTCCTCTTACTTTCTTCCACAGCACCAACCATGCTGTCATATCCAGAGTGGAATACAAATACACACAAAGAAATACCACAAATTAATAATAATTAATAGGAGATAAGTCTTCAGCACCCATTTAATTAATTGGGAATATTTATTTAATATAGCATTTATAACAATAGTGTTACCATCAGCTCTTATTTTCTTTCTCGCTTTCTACCTTTTCCCTGTTCCATAATACATTGTTGCAGTAGTAAACCTTTCACATCTTCAAATCCTTCACTGACTTTTTCCAGATGTAAGCTTAATTTAAAGACTGGGAAATAATCATCAACACCTACTAGCATTCATGTATGTATGAACTCACGTAAGTACCACTATTCCTGAACAGTAAACATTTTCAAGCCTTTTAATCTAAAGCTGCAGCTGAGGATCTCTAAGTTTTATAATAAACACAGGCATGCATGCTGAATAATGATAAATTTTTAACACACTCAGACATTCAGGACTCAGAATGCCACCTCAAGCAACACATTTTATTGTCAAATATTAACATGGGTATCTAGTTGTAGATACAAACATTCAAAATTCGAAAATTAGGCATTAGTTTGGCTTTAGAGCCCTAGGATTTGATTGAATGTGTGCAACAGAAGATGACTAAAATCTCAAAAAGGAACCCAGTTCAGAATATTTGCAATAAAGACTGCTTACAAAATTTGTACAGATACGATAACTCTAGTTTTCAGGACCAAAATTATAAGCTAGTGTAGAATTTTGAACATCTAACAAAGAGCATAATGGACCAAGAAAAGATATATTGCAGTGTACAGTTCTGTCTAATGGAAATTCATTCTGTCCTTAGAAAAGCTCCTTTTAATAAGTTTATCTCACACAGTAGAAGTTAATTTCCCTGACAGATGTCACAAAGATGGTTTTTAACAATATCTGAATATTGCATTTCTAGTAAATGTTTATGTTGCATGTAAGCAACAAAATCACATACAGTTTATTTTCTCTCTCACTTTCAAAGTCTTTTTTAAAGCCATTAAAGCCCATTATAGCATCAACTGTAAAAAAAATTCCATAGCAGAGATAGTTAGCAACAAAATGTAGGTAACAGAAAGGCACACAACAAAATAGAAAAATGCAAGGAAGCAAAAAGCCTTTTTGAAGTTCATGGCTCTTTATCCCACCTTACGTACCTCAATATATTTTATATAATGTTTCTTTTACTTTAAGCACTTATAGAGTAGCTATAAAGAAGATTTCTAACTTTAAGTGGTATTTTACTGTTCTTTAACAGTTTAATTAAAGAACAGTGAAAGATGAAATGGATATCATGACAAATCCACAATAGTCTTACCATGTGAGTGCTGGTTGTCATTAGCTGAGGATAGGAAGAGAAGCAAGTAGCAAAAAGAAAAAAAGCACACAAATAAAACAGACCAAAAATATCAATGGATAAAATAAATAAAATGCAAAAGTTCTTAAAATTTGCATTCATGTGACTGCAAAGCAAATAGAGATAGATTATTTTAAGCTTCCATTTGCCAAAAATAATTAAACTACTAAAAAGGCTGTTATATTTAAGACCTTTTATGATCATTCACAACTACTCTACCAAGAGTCTCTTGATATGTTAAACAGATATTCATCAGATTCATGTTAAGCATGAAATGAAAAAGTCACTATGTAAATTCAGAAGGAATACTTGGAATTTATGATACGTATTTTTCCTAAGTTGTATCTAGTCCTATGTCTCTGCTTACTGATACATGGTATGCCCTATTGCATAGTTCAGACTTTGCTAAACAGGTAACCCATCTATCTCACTGTAACTCATAAAACAGTTATCATCTTGCATGAAATATTGAAGAAAACAAATAAAACTATTTTCATTTCACAATCAACCTTAAAAAAATTTACCACTGATTGACTGAACAAATCCAACACTAACCTGTCCATTGCTGGTCACAGCTGTGTTGTCAAACAATAAATAGGCACCAAAGAAAAATACCGCAGCATCAAACACTCCTAGGAATGTCCAATAAATAAATGCACGCCAGCGCAGCAAAGCATTCTTGGCAACATCTCTGTGTAAAATAAGATACATGTATACATTATCAAAGGTTTTGAAAATTCTAAACAAATTATGTCATTCATATTGGTTTTTGAAGAAAAAACAATTGAGATATTGTATGCAAAGCCACTGCCTTTACATGTGACAACAGTGTACCACTTCATGTCAAAATCCTTCCTGAAAACGTGCTTTTTATTTGTTTTCTTTTTTACTAAACTGTTTTAAGTGCTGCCTGTAATCCTGCTTATTTCAACAGTTTGATACACTCCCCTGTGCTGCACCCATTTACTTGTCAATCTTTTCACAGAAGGTATCTCTTTTCCAGTATTTGCTGTGCATGTGATGCTCCACTGTAGATATTAAATGAACACACTAGAGGTCTCTAGAGACTTTGCTTTATTTCCCATAGGGTACTTATATACAGACTATTGCAACGAAACAAAACATTAATTTTATGTGAAACATGTTAAAAGAGAGGTTTGCAGTTGACTTGAAGTTTCAGGTCAGATAGGACTTATTGAACATTTTTCCATAAAAAATACAGGAATTGGTCAACAACATAACTTTACTAGCAGGTATTTTCTTACAACAAAAAAATGAAGATGTTACAACTTCAGTTCTTGTTCACAGAATGGGTGTGTATCAACTTGGCAAACAGCATAAAACACAGCAAAGTAAATCAGAACACAGTTAAATGGAGACCCTGAATTACAGAAACATTTGCTACCAACCAGCACTTTCACCATATGAACCTTAAAGACTGTCTGATGACCATATGAAGTAATTTCTCCTTGCAGACTAACAATATAGATTGCAAACCCTTATATGGCCAACAATAGCCTATCTGGCCCAGAACTGCTGTCCTATTGCCCCAAACAGCTTAACAATAGGCTCTGTTAGATATCAAAACCCTCAAATGTTTGACAAATACCTCTACTAGCTTTCAAAAACAAACAAACAAACAAAATCTTCTGAATTACTATTTCTAAACTGAAAATACTTAAAATATAAAAGAGAAAATAAAAATACAGATGTTAAGTTTCAACCATCATCTCTTGTATTCCTTTTACATTTCATCAGTAAAAACATGTCACTGAACTGATTAACCTTTGGGCATCTACTATTACTTCCTTCAAAATATGTTTTTCCTTTGATAACCTACTGTTACCTCTCCCTGAAATGTATAGTGTTTGCGGCTACAAGGACCAAAGCTGGGCAATGTTCCTAAGTTAGATGCAGTTAAAACACAGTAACTATTTCCAGAGGCTAAAAACCTAAACAAGTCACAATAGCAATGCCCTGAAGTGAGTCAACTATATGCAGAGGACGATGTTGGACACCACAAAGAATACATCTTCTGATACAACACTTCACCAGTCGGCCCTTTTTTCTTTCAGAACAAAAGATACACAGAGAAAAAAACAATATATTTTCTTTTTAAAAAATACTTCTGTTCCCCATGGTTTGAGGAAATAAAAAGTACTAAAATAAATCAATTTCACTTGTAGAACAGTAATTTGTATTTCGCTGTCACTCACTTGTGTAGCAAATGAGTAGCTTGTTTGTAAACATACACGTAAAACTACACTATTGTACTTCGTAGACTATGCATGTGGCCTTCAGCCCTTCTGTTGAAGTGTATCTGATGCTCTACCGTAGCCCTGTGGTACAGAAATCCTGAGGACTTCTGTTGTCACAGAGATAGATCCCACAACTGAAGGGTCAAACCTTGGGGCACAGGGCATTAATTTTACCTGTACAGGGAAGGCTCTCTCTTGAGCGTGTCTGCGCTGACATGTTGTTCCATTAGACCGTAGAAGAGGATAGGAAGGGAAGTGAAGCTGATATTGTACAGTGTTAGATAGGCAGTATCGTATAAAGTCTGAAGAAGGAAAATAAGTAAATCAGCTATTTTAATTTAAAATTACATCTTAATTTAAAATTATATCCTCTGCATGACACTCGATTTAAAAATGAATGAGTCACTCCTTCAGGAAAACAAAACCATATCTCTTCAGAATGGAGGTGAAATCCCTGAACAGCTGCTAAATGATAAAAGACAATTCTGCACTTGTATCTGATTCACCTGGAGGACAAAAGATAAACTTTTAGTCTGAGCCACATATTGGGCCCTCCTGTTGTTTCAACTGTAAGACCAACTGTGAACTACCCAAACTGAACAGGTGATTCTTACAGAGGCAGAAATTCCTCTCTGGCACATCCACACACCCCCCTTCCCTTTTGTCTCCTCCATAAAACATGGAGACATGCAGAGAGGAAGGGGGAATACTCCAGAGGTTCTTCAGCTCTGGGTGACTGCAATGAGCTGTACAAAGAAACAACCCAATGTGTCTTTGATTCTTCTCACTGAACAACTTTTTCATGTATGTCACTGTAACTAGCCCTCAAACATACTACATCACCCCATAAAAAGAGTTGCTTATTTCCCAAAACCTATTTGGTGAGCATTTATGCTACAAAAACTGCTGTCAAACTCCTCTTTTGATTAAAAAATTATATTTAGCACTTAAAAGAATAAAATCAAACTGAATTTTCACAGCATATGCTTTCATATCTAAACCCCAATGATGCTGGTAAAAACCTACAAAGTTTTTAGCAGTCATTTGAAATTAAAACCAAAACAGACAAAATAGTTCTGTCAGACTGGATCCTCTCCTGAATGACATTACAATTCTGGTGAAGAGTAGTTCACTTTTCCTCTGTTTTTGTGTTTTCATTTTTTTTCTTTTCACCTAATTGAGTGCTGCTACTCATTTGAAATTTGTAATTTATACTTGTACATGTCAGAGAAAATAGTTTACTCTGCTGTTTTTATTCTGGATTCTAAAAATTAACAATTAGTTCAATTACTCATCTTTCAGGATTTCTTCTGTCCATGTCCAATAAGCTTAAACCTAACTGACTACATTTCCATAGACATATCACTTTGCATTGCCATTTCCAAATTTTGTGTTCCTGTATTCCTTGACTTGGTAAGTAACATTGCTTTTATGATAATTCATAAAACTGATTTCTGTAACTTAACTGAAATTGTCACTGAAAACCATATGAACCAAAAGCGATGCTCTTTATAAAATGTGTAAACTAACAAAAATTTTCTCAGGATCCATTTTTAGAAAAAAATGCAAAAGAGAAAACATGGCATTGATGGAAAAAGAACAACTAACCTGTTGTGAAAACCCACAGAAGAACTGATATAAAAACTGAGGAAAAATGAAGCAGACATTCTGAAAGACAAAGTAACAGTTGTCAAGTGAAATGCAAGCATTAATTTATATGCTGTACAATGCTATAGCTACATATATCACAGTTTCATAACACTAGTCATAGTAAACATTGCAGGAACAGTAGAAAAAGCTGCAGGTATTAAACATCAACAGTCACATCTTGCAATACATGGAGAAAAAAACTTAAATATTTTGAAAGCAAACATATAATGCTAGTTTCAAAATTCAAGGGCAATGGAATTTGTATTCCAGAAACACATTTCATTTAAGGTGAGGCAGATATGGGACAATCCACAGGACAACACAAACCATGATAGGCAAGCATGGATTCTTGCATTACTATGGTTTCCAGCAAAGCAATTTAAACATGTTTCTAGCTGAGACCACAAACATCAACACCTCCTAATTATAAAATCTTGAATTATCCTCTGGCAGTTCCTCTCTATAATCTTCCATTGCTCACTTAAAGAGCTTCCATTGCATCCCAATGTTTAGAAATAACAAAACTGTCTAAAAAGAGAGATGCTCATTATAACCTTTCTCCATCTACACTATCCCAATGCATTCAGCATAACTTAATTTACATTAGTTTCTAAGTTCTCAAATACTATTTCCAATGTGATTTAAAAGATCACTGTTGAGACAACCCACAAGGTACTGGAAATAAACAGAACAGTCTGAGATGGAATTTGTAGGATATGAAAAAAAGAAGACAAAGCAAATATGGGGTTTCAACATAATATCAATTACAGAATGTATCTAAGTAAAAGCTAGTTCACTTCATCTTCAGGACAGAAACAATAATCTCATTTTAGCATTGCATCTGGCACTCAACAAAACCTCTTTATGGAATTATTGCTGTTTTGTACAATTGGCTGCAAAACCTGTATGTAGTTAGGTATTGCAATGGAGGTTTTTGAGATTTATGTAATTAGAATATGCATTATCCTACCTTATAAAAGAAGTATTGCACAAGTTCAGATATCCTAACATAATAAAAATGCCCATGAACAAGCAACATTTTTTTCAAATGTTTAAATTTAGGTATTGCATAGTCACTGTTTCTTGCTGCTTGACGACCTTCTTTGCCAATGATTCCTTAAAAAAAAAAAAAAATAAAAAGGCTATTTAATAACTAAAGGATTATTAAAAAGATGCAATTACTTGAAAAATTATGTAATAATGCTATGACATTGATTTAATGGGAGATCACCACTATATTTCATACAATTCCCGGGATAAATGCATTAAAAGTTGTCTATAAAATGCATAACCTGATTCTTTGAGACTGCCTGTTTTTAAGAAATAGTTTTTGTCACTTCACTTGAATTAATATTCTGAAAAGCACACTTACCTATACCAACATGTGCTTCTAGAATCATACTGACATCGTTTGCTCCATCACCAATTGCTAATGTGATAGGATGCTCCTTTGATAACTTAATTAATTTTACAATCTGGAAAAAAAATTGTATTAAAAACTCTTCCCTGTAATGGTTTGCTTATTTTGCATGAGCAATTAAATAAAAATTACCAAGATGGTTATATAAGAAATTCTCTGAAGGGACACAACACCCAATGTAACTACAATGTATAAAGATCATAGTTTCTTCATATTACAGAGTATTTGTTCCAAACACTTTTCAAATACTTCCAAAATACATTGAGAGAGATGGGACAGGTGGAAGGAAGAGCACAATAAAAGATGTTGAGATTGCTTAATGCTGTGTATGTGCATGGATAAATTAAGAGGGTTCCATAGACAGTGTACAATTTCAAAGAAATCCTGAAATTAAAGACTGAAAAATTCTGTTTTCTTAACTGTGCTGAACTTTCTTCTTACTATTTAAGAAAATATAATAGAACTCTGTATATATCTAAACACTACTGACATAGAAAATGTCCAAAAATTTGACTCCAAATCCCTCCATTGCCAATTATCACCTTTGTAAATCTGGTACCAAGTCAGCCGCAACTAAAAACTTCTATAAACTTCCAGACAGTTAAAGTGTTGGCTAAATATGTTTGTTAATGTGAATAAGGGCTACATATGCTGTACCTGAGCACTGAGATAAAGGCATGACCATTTGAAAGAAAAAAAAGAAGTGCATATTCCAATGTTTGTTTCCTTTAAATGTTCTTCAGCTATCTTGAGATGTTTCAGTTATGGAAAGATACGTTTTCACTTGATACAAACAACAAATGCAACAGTCAGGAAGCACTTAAAAATGATAATGCACATGGTTTTGGTCTGGATTTTCCTTTAGTGGCTTTTCATTTATGTTAAAAATAGAGAAAAAATATCACTCTACAGTAATAAATAATGCAGGCTCTTGTATCAACAGATAGTAGACTGTTCAAAACTTGTTAGGTTAAAAAGAGAACAGTTAGTTCAGTTATTAAATATGTTCATTTCTGAGCATGTAGAACCATAAAATTTGCACAATATGTACATAAATCAAATTCAGGTGCACAGCTGGGTGCAATTTTAGCATATGATTATCTAAATTGCTTGCCAGTAGAAATTCTCCCCTCCTTTTATTTTGCCGTCTCCATTTTAGAAGATACCATTCATTTTTGCAACACCTTAAGTTATCACAGTAAGTCATACAGAATATTAACCTTCGATATTTATCTATGTGCACAGCTAACAAGCAATTATGAAATTAAACACAAACCTGTGCTTTTTGCAGAGGTGCCATTCGACAGCATAACACTGCACTGCAATTCCTGCAAATTTCAAGAAAGAGCTCTCTGTAGTTACCAGAGCTCCCATCTTGTCTTGGTTTCATTATTAATGATAATGCTGCTCCATCAATAATTAAACCATAATCTTGCATATCAGTTGAAAGTCTGTTCAGGGATAAAATATAAACTAAGAGTCACTGTAGAATTCTCAGACGTTTAAAATCTGGCAACAGTTCTTATGTGAAAATTAATCAATGAAAAAATAATGAGTACAAAATACCACAAAATTAATATACTTCTAAAGGACATTTCTTGTCTAAGACTGACATTTAGGACATTTTGAAATTCCAGACTACGTTGAAAATACTCAGTGCTTTATCAGTTCACAGAAATCTGATACCTCAGTGACTTCACCAGTGAGTATGTGTATAATTAATGACTTTTCAGTTTGGTTTGAAAAGGCTCAAACTGCAGTGAGGTAAACCAAGCTGCAGGAATAAAGTTAATTTTGTGGACATTCCACACATTCCACAACACAGATTAAAAAAGTTAAAGAGAAAGGCCTTTCATACTCTGAAATATACTCTCATGAGGAAAATAATATTTTTTTTTTCTTTTTTTTTCCCCTTTAAGAGTCTACATTAAAAAAGTAAACCATGCTTTGAAGGAAATGCCTAAGAGAGACCTGTTGGCCTGGATAGATAAGGCCCACTGTCTACATTTACAGTATGAATACTTTGTTTAATGTAGTGGCTATACTAGTAGTATTACTAGGTATACTAGTAATTTTAAGCTTAAATTATAATAATTATATATGTTACCTATAATGTTATAATACAAAATTTTTTTATATATATCCATATAAAAATCTATTACCAGTATACCTGTAATAATTTGAGCATTGCTAGAAGTGCAACCATGGTTGCATGAAGCAGTTTACCAAAATAACATACACTGAGCAATGTGGGAAGATGGTCCACATTACAAAAGTCATTTTCTGGAGCATCTGAAGAAGTTGTTTCAGAGCCCCCTTGCATTTGCCTGCATTACACAGCAGCCTCAGGCTCCAGCTCAACAGTGAACATTGTATTAACATACACTGAGGTTTATTTTTGCTCTCTTTTCAGTGCTCCAAGGTTATATTGCTGTGCATGCGTTTTCAACAAACGTGGTTTCACCAGGACCAGTGTTTGAGAAAAACACTATATTTACTAACAGCAATGTATTTTAGGCATCTCCATCTTGACTACTAGAATACAAGCTATTTTTGGCAAATATAAAGTATGGTAAGCTTTATTTAATAACAGTTCACAGATCTATGTTTAGCACTTTGTTACTGTTGGCACAAATAGGGCAACACCATTAATGTGCAATAATACAAACTAAAAAGTTAGCAAGTTCAGGTAGTGTACTGAATGTTTGGTGTATTATAGTGAAATATTTTCAGCCTAAATTGAAACATGCAGGCAGAATCCTGCTATTACTATCTTAGCACATTCCTCAACTCTGGGGCCAAAGGCAAAGAAATTCTAAAGAGTTTTAACATCTAGAAAAATGGCATTGCATGAAAAGTTAAACAAACATGTTTAATCATACCGTGTAAGGCCTATGGAACTTCAGCTAAATGTGGTACAGATGACAGAAAAATATGATTTATTTAACTGAATATATATTGGTCTTTATTAGACCAATGGGGTTTGAAGTATAAGGAGAGCTGTTGCCTGTCATCTGTTCTGTAAAGGCAGCATAATCTTCCCTACAAAGAAGGCCATATATTGCTGCTCTCTGTGGCCTTGGTCTTATCAACTAATTCATATCATATACTAACTCTGATTACATGAATATATCATACCTACTTCCTTCTTAGAAGTCACAAACAGTATTTTGCTTTATAACCTTTTTTTTCCTTGATGGCAAACACTTTTGCAGTGAAAAGTAATTACAGTATCAGTTGTGATTTTTCTCTTAACAGTTAAAGTAGTAACATAAATGACAGAAAGAACCATGACTGAAAACTTCAATTTATGTAGACTGAATTTATACTTAATTGCCATACAATAATTCACACTTCAGCAACAGAAACTGAACCATACTATGCTGCTGTTGGTAAGTTAATCATTCATCACTGAATTGTTTATGAAATGCACAGAAACTCATTCCTGGCTTGTAAATCCAACTTTTTCCTTACCCTGAGAAAGTATCCCTGGTTAAGCTGCCATTGTGTCTTAGGACAGTTTTGCTTAGGTCAAAAAGCACATCGTGTAAACTCTGTTCTTCAATTTTCTTTGTGGTTAGCTCAAGTATTTGTGTATTTCTTCGGAAGAGTTTGCAAGCATAACAAGTAGCTGCAGCAGTCTCCATTTTGTCTCCTGTCAGAACCCAAACTTTAATTCCCGCTTTCTGTAGTGCTTCAATAGTGTCAGCAGCTTTTTCTTGTAATCTGTAAAGTCAATTGACAGCACATATTGATGGATTGTTTGAAAAAGAGAAATTTAAAGGTCCTTACTGAAAGATACCAAATAAAAGAATTCAATAGAAGTTATCAGACATAAGAATTTTCCCCAAAGTGTGACTCCAAAAATATTTAGGGGACCAATACATGTTTTTGAATCTTTTAAGGATCCAAATATTCTTCCCTTATTTCTTCAATACACATATTATAGTTCTTTCTTCCAA
Source organism: Grallaria varia (assembly GCA_013396735.1). Lineage (NCBI taxonomy): Eukaryota > Metazoa > Chordata > Aves > Passeriformes > Formicariidae > Grallaria > Grallaria varia. The sequence goes on from VWZG01010624.1 coordinate 175,067, forward strand.
AATTTTTCCCTACAATTTGATCAGTGAAATATTACATGAACTGCATGCAAATGGCTCAAATACACTGATTTTTGTCCACCTAACTATTGTTACTAGATTACTAAATTATAAAGTTAGCATATGTAACTTCAGTAAGCTAATGGTGTGGAGTTAATTCGAATAAAGGGTTTTTCACCTAAATCTCTAATGCAGAAAAAGACTCTTGAATTACTTTGATAGCATCACTAAACATAAGAAATTAAGAAATGCACTAACCGATCTTCAACAGCTGTAGCACCAAGTAAAATTAAATCTCTTTCTATCTTCTCATAGACTTCTGCCAATTTCTTGTCCCGGTCCTGGAGGGCCAACTTTGCATTTTGAAGCAGCTTCTGTACATTGCTATATTCTTCTGCTGTGAGCTTTTTATATGCAACACACAATGTTCGTAGTCCCTCCTAAAGAATGTAATCAAAAGAAACAAAATGCATCTTACAAAGCTCTTCTTGACTTCTTGTTGGTGTTTATGCTGTAATATTTGCAAAATGAAAATCATTTTACTATTAACGCAGAGTCCCACTATTCACATTTATAGTGAAGTGAATATAGCAGAAACTGTTACAGAACATGGTTCAGCCTGATTATCTGCTGCACTGGAAGCAGTTACAACCAGAGAGACAAACCTCAGTCCCCCAGAAGAGAGCTCAGTGCCCCAACTGGATGCATTAGACTAACATGGAAGGGAGTCAAGGTAAAGGTTTCTTTCTCTCTGTGTATAATTATGCAGGATGAGTCAGAGTAAATAACAATAGTATAAATGGTAGCTCTGCAGAGTCTGATTTTGATGCTGTGTTGCAGCAGAGGAATGAACAGGGGCAAAACATCACAGAGAGCGTTGAAAGTGAAAATCCAATTGTACTATTTCAGTCAAGTGAAAACTAGAATTTAGCTGTGTTTCAGACTGCATCAGACTTCTGGACTGTGCGATGAATAAGAAAGGGACCTCCCCCCCTGTGTGAGGTGGGGAAAAGCTGCTGTAACACAGAAAAGAAGTTTTGCTACTTCAAATACATATTGCCTCTCACAACATCATTTAACTAGCACTTCATCTTCGTAAACTTCAATCCAGGAAGTCTTTGTACAGTTATTATTACCAAACCAAGAAAGAGAATTATTAAAATAGCTCCCTGCTTCTGGTTATTGGTAAGGACAGGTGGCAAGTGTATTTTTTTTCAGAGGCTTCTGTATGTAGGAATCAGCCCTGTTTTCAGCTATCCGTGATGGAAAAAAATAGCTGTTGGTCTGGATTTCTTTCTTGAAAGACATTGGATGGATAGGACATGTAAATACTTCTTTCAATTTCATTAGCCTCCTTCACTTGTAATTATCATTCAGCTATTTCATACAGTAAAGCTTAGCAAAGAACTTTGAAAGTTTTGAAGTTTCCCTTCAAAACAAAAGCAGGTGACACTCCAGGGTTTTTTTCACATACCTGTAACAATTTTTTTCTTCAGTTTGAATACTGAATGCCAGCAAATGCTACACTATTTTTAAGACCAGCAGCCTTATTGCATTGCAATGAGTTCTGCATATTTTTGGACACAGCAAAACTCAGTATTTCACAACTCCATACACCACCTTTTAGGTAAAACCAAGTTCAGAATTTCTTTTAAAGGTGATCAGCCAGTCCATAGCTGATTTTTACCAAGCAAAAATACAGGATATGGATATCACTGCACTGTTTACTCAGAGCTTGTAAAGCAATCAAAGGCAGCAAATCACTGTTGCTAAGACTGGGAACTGAAACTAGCCATGACATTTACAGTTTTTCACTTTTCTTTTATTCAAAACTTAATTCAAACCACCACAGTTGTGAAAGCGCCATACTAAAAAGCTAATTGATGACCTCTGGTTTAACACCGAGTTGTGCATATCTAACGCCCTCATATCCCACCACAACTGCCATTTGGAAGATAATACGGAGGATAAATGCAAATAAGGGAGTAACAGGCTGCTACCCACACAGCCTGAGTGAACCTTGGTCAGAATAACCTTGGTGCCTGGGAAGACAAATCTCTTAGCAGATGAAGCAGGAGGTCAGAACACTTAATTTCTTTTTAACACTGATATCACATGAACAGATCAATACAATGCAATCTTACCACTGCATTACGTTCTACTCGGGATCGTACTTGCTCGATTTTGCCTTCTTTAACCCTAGGAAATATGGAGGAATCTGCTCCCTTACAAAACAGAAATATATCACCTAAAAGAGATAGAACATGGAATTCAAAATAGCCAAATATACTTTCTTAAAAAAACATGCAAATTAATTAAGTTTTAGAAATGTTGTCTTTCAATTTTTTTATAACGTTTGCTCCCATGCTTGTACCTGGTCTCCTGTTTTATAAAGAAAGGCACGCAGACTGTGATTAATGCTTAACTCTTTGATAAACTTGAAATAAATTCCAGTGAAACAAAAAATTAAGAAAAACCAGAATGTGATAGTCCTACCTGCTGAAGATTTAACAATTACACTCATTCGCCGTCTCACAGAATCAAAACTCAAAACCTCCAATAATTCAAACCTGAAACAGAAACAGAATTATTTTTTAAACAACTTTGCTTTTCTTGATCCCTGGGCTCGTTATTATGACTTCAAGCATTAAAACGTGACTTCTAACATGGAAAATTATGTTGAGTACTATGGAATATGAAACTAGTACAGAATGAAACAGTAGGTTACAAAATAAATAAATAGGAGAGGCCCTTAGCTCCTCATTACTTGAAACAGAATTTGTCTCCAAGATGCTCACAAGAATCTTTGGGTATATAGACAATGTAATTTATTTAAGACAAGAAACCTTTTCACAGAACACTATACTGCTTATGAAGTAAGTTCCTACCTAAAATACCTAAACACAGCCTTAGAACTTCAAATGAGCAGGTATTTGCACAGAAGTCTTTATTTAATATTTTTCTAATTTCACTATTCCTATCTCCCAAAAGTGCCTTCCTAATTTCATGAATCTTACTCAAATGTTGAATAACAAGTTATTCAAGTAAAAAAAAAAATTCTTTTTACTGCTTTTATGTTTGCCATTGTTTCTATGATTTGATTTTATCCCATGTTCCTTTTCTTTCTAGGAGGAAAAATGAACACAAGGTCCTGTTTTGGTTTCATTCAGTTTGTACATTTACTCTCCTACTTAATTCCTTTTATATAACAGAGCCCCCTTTTTCAATCACAAACTTTTATCCCAAAGTTTTCAGGATTCATGTCTGTCCAGATGTGTTTAATTAGATCATTTAGTTCTAAGTCCTTACAACACCCTGGAAGTCAATCCTGTGCAAGGCTACATCAGACCTATGTCTACGACGCATTTTGGAGAGAATTCCTAAGAATTATTGTGCTTTCCCCTAAGTCATCAAATGATACTGACTCCAGTTCTTATGAGCTGAACCAGAAAGTCTGAAATAACCTTTGACAAACATTCTCCTTACTACACTAAGAGGGATAAGTAACATCAGGTTTCCTTTATCTGTGTCCAAGAGTCTCTGCATAGTTAGCAGAGCATCTATGCAGGAAGACCCACATATACAACAGACCTAATCAGCAGACATCTATAGAAGAATAAGGTAACATGTTCAAAAGTGTGTACAGCGGTACTATGTAAATGTCATTGAAAGTTTCACTCATATTATGGTCTACAAAATTTATTTTACATGTCAAGGAAAAGTAACCTGGTTTAAGTTTCCTTTGAACAAGCTATAAAAATTTATTTTACTGATGTTACCCTCCTGTAAATTCTACAGATTATTTGTGAACAATAAATTTGCTACACACCATTTTCTATTAAGGAAATATTATTTACCATATAAAAAAGGAAAAATACCTATAATTCCTAAAACTATTAGGAACTATGAGATTATCTCACAAACCCCACACCATACCTTTGTTGTCATATCGATACTTTGTACTGCATATAATGTCGAACTACTAGTCTAACTGAAAAATACAGAACTCCAGGGTTTACTAAAATGACCAATATTGATTTTTATTTTTCTACTAAAAAGTAAGTTTTTTGAGTTTTGTGACATAAAAATTAATGTATAACCAAATAATGATTTATTTTAACACATCAACAAAAACTACTCAGTCTACTCTGTTGTAATTTTAACCACTTACTTTTCTATGTTATTTTCCCGATTTAAGATCTCCATAAAATTGTGCTTCAGCCTTAGATAGGTGTAACCAAGTCTGTAAAATGAAAAACACATCAAGAGAATGAATACAACTGTCATGGGTTTCTGTCAACCCACTACAACAACAAATACATAATTATCAGGTTTAAGCATATTAAAGATTTAATACTGATCTTATATTACGGAAAAAAACCATAAAAAACCAACACCAAAATCCCAAACTGTTTTTAGTTGATTTTGGAATTTGAATAATTTTGACTGCATGTTAAGAAAATAATCAACTGTAGATTAATTGGTGCTCGTTATTACGATTTTGTGCTCAAAACAATTTTGAACTTGATGCTTTTTGAATCTGCGGATGTAATCACTAACACCCAATTACACACATACCTCTGTATTCCTTCAACTAAAGCAACTTCATCAGGTGATGATGAAATATATATACAAGATCTTCTTGAGAGCTGGCTTTTCCTCAATCCATCTACACTGTCATCATCTTTTACTTGAACAGTGTGACAAAGACAAAGAGCTCGAAAAAATAGTTCCTCTCTCTCCTAGAAAATAAAAGGCATGGTTGTCGTTATGAGTTACCATTTTTAAATATTGCTTTGAAAACATTTTGTTTGGAAGGTGAACTGATTACTGCTGCTCCCTATCAAAGACAGTGTCAGAGGTCACCCTCCCTTTAGGGGGAGCCAAGTCTTTCCCAGTGGTAACCACACAACTGCTTCATAGCTGCTCGTACTAGTGTTGCCCTGCAAGGCAAGCTGCTGCTGCTGCCTGAAAGATGACAGTGTGCAACTTCTGCCTCCTCTGAGCACCACGATGTGGCTGAAGGTGTTTTTCTTTACTTTTGCTCAGTCTTTAACAACTTGTATTAATTAAATACTAGTCAAGGTACAATTTAGGAGTCCTGAGTCCACACAGAAGGCTGCAGCACCTGGAGCACAAGTCTTAACAGGAAGTACAGATTTCAATCTCCTTGGCAGCTTGAACATCTTTCAGAGCTACATAAATTACCAGAGTGCATACATTTTGGCAGCTGGAGCCAAATGCTTTCTATAACATTTCAGATAGTTTGTTAATGACAGTTTCTGGTAACAGAAAAGTATTTCTATTTCATGAGTACCTGACTGTTACACCCTTATTTTCATATCTGAAACCTCGTCTTGTGTGCTGTTAAATACAAGCAGTCACTGTAATTCCAAGATAAAAACACAGCATACCTTGAGACCACATGCTAAGGGCCGTGGGTGAAAGACAAAAGGCTGCCAAGTTACACCAGCATATTTTAAGAGGCCTTATTCTGTCATAGTGAAGGGTATGGCCAAAGTATTATATGATACTGTACTGATCTATTAAAAAATGTGTTTTCCTTTGGCTATGGTTATCCTGCCCATTTACACACTGCTCACCTGTTGACACATGAAGACTCGTTAACCTTCAACTAACTTTGCTTTGCACAGCAAAAGAGCCACAGTGCATATATGTTGTGTGTACCACACTTCAGATGCAACTATATTAAATCTCATTTTAAAGTAATTCATTTAGATCATAAACCATTCTGTGGCCACATCTTCACTCAGTGATGACTCGAGTAAGTGTTTGCATTGAGCACTCTCTTCACCTTTGAGGAGCTTTCTGCCTTGCTTCCCCTACTGTAGCTAATATTAAACAGAAACAAGTTTACATTTCTTTAGTTATTAACCAGAGAAAGTTCTGTATTTTGGGGTTTTAATTGAGTCTTGCAACTGCAGTAAGTTGAGAAACTTCCTAATAAGCCCTTATATCTTACTCTAAAATATAAAAGGAAAAATGTCTATAAAGCTATCTACTTTATGTATGTATGTATGGACGCAAATGTATCTACTTTATGTATGTATGTATGTATGTATGTGTGGACACATACAGTTATACACATAAGCAGTGTTACCATCCTGGAAATACTCATTTTGTATCAATATTGAATTTTCCAATAATTTTATATTTTACAGTGAGCCCCAGTATTTAAGGCTAACAACATCAAGAATAAAACCAAAATCTGAACTATAAGCTACAAGAGCTAGTTTGGCACAAGCTCAATTTTGTATACTGAATATAGGTATTGCATACATACCGCATATAATATTTGATAAACTAAGAGCATTATGTAAGGTTAGAAACTGAAGTAATGCAGTTATTTAGTATTTGTTAGATTGCTCAAAAAACTTCAACATTTATTTAGTGCACTGAACAAATTAAAAAACAAATTTTTGATCTCAGTCTTTAAAAAATTGAAAATGCAAGTCTTCCACCAAGATTGACTTTTCTAATATTCATTAATCTGAAAAGGCAAATTTCCAAACTTTCCAGTCTGTGGACAAAATACATGTAATTCAACTGTTTTCAAAGAGCAGAGAATTTATATTGATTTTTTTTTTATCTCAACCCCTAATTCTGTTTCATAATACAAGTGACAAAATGCTCTCCAGGAAAGGTCTGCTAGTCATTCAGGGTGTTGCTTTGCAATAGTGTTTCCTGATGTTCAGGCAGACCTTCCTCTTTCAGGCTGTGCCCATTGCCTCTGGTCCTGTCACTGGGCACTACTGAGAAAATCCTGGTTCTGTTCTCTTTGTACCCTCCCTTCATAAATTTCTATATATTGGTAAGATCTTCCCTGAACTTTTCTTCCTCTAGGCTGGACAGTCCCAGTTCTCTCAACCTGTCTTTGCAAGAGACATGCCAAGTCCAGTCCCTTCACTATCTTTGTGGCCCTCCTGTACGCCCATGTCTCTTGTACTGGGGAGCCCAGAACTGGACACAGCACTCAAGTGAGGTCCCATCAGGAGTGATTAGTGGGGCAGGATCACTGTCTAAAGCAGCCTGGGATACCACTGGCCTTCTTTGCCATGTGGACACACTGCTGGCTCATGTTCAACTTAATGTCCACCAGAACCCCCGGTTCTTTTCTGCAAAGTTGTTTTCCAGCTGGGTGACCCCCACTGGTCCCCATGACCCAATCATTCATGACCAAGAGAGGAGCCAGCACAGAGCCCTGGTGCACACCACCAGGTACTGACCTCCCACTAGTTTCTCTTAGAGGATCTTATGGGAGACAGTGCCAACTGTCTGCTATAAAAATGAAGTACCTGGTACCACCTTTTGTCCAAAGAGGTGCGTGTCCCTAAAAGCTTTATTACCAGTTTGACTAGAAAAAGAAGGAAATATATCATCTTATTTAATTGAAAACCTATGAAAACATTTTTGACATCCTAAATATTTTCTCAAAAAGTATTCATCTGTATCTGTCACAAGGTGATGATTTTCTTAACACGGAACATGAAACAGAATTCTTTTTTAAAACGAGACTGACAATCGGTCATGTTACTTCATGAAACTCATGACTGGATATTTGATGTCAGTCTACTCAGACAAAAAGGGCTTTTTTTCCACCTAACTTTTACTCTAAGGAAGTTAGATGCTTATATAATCTCCCTCCATAATCACAGGACGGAAATTATTACCTTCCTAACATGTTTATAATGTACTAATAGTGTAATGCTAATTGATTTCCACTGACTAGGTGAGAAATCAGAATTTTTCATTCTGAAAAATCAGAATATCTCAGATTTGATTTTAAAAATTAATCAGCACCAAAGAAAATGCACGCTTAGTTCAAAAAAAAACCCCAAACAAACCAAAAGCCCACAAAACAAAAAACAACATAAAAACCCCCTCACTTTCAAGTAACAGTTTTAAAATAAACTACTCTAGAAACAGCTAAAAAGAAATTATCTTTCATTGAAACTTACCTGTCCCAACTCTTCATTGAGGTCAGAAGTATTCACCAGTGGTCCTAGACCTGTGTCCTCGTCAAACATTTCCTCATCCCATGTAAGGAAATAAGAACCAAGAAATTTCTGCATTTCCACAGTGACGTACATGGATACAGGAATAATGTAGTTGAAAAGAACCATGAATGCAAGGAAGTCTGTAAAAGCCCGAAGAAACTGCCAAAGAAACAAGATGAAAATACTGATTTTTCGTGTACTACCAAAGACTGAAAGATTACTACATGTATTTACAAGTTATTTTTTTCAAATAACTTTAAAACAGTAAACAGCGCCTTTCACAGCTCACAGTTCAGCACAGGATGTAGATCTCCATGATTTATAACACCACAACTAATTTGGCATGAAGTAAAACTTTTTGCTTTTAAATTTGCATTTTTCTTTAGACATACAGGTGTGGGATACAGTTACACGAGATTGCGGCAAAGTTCTAGAACAACTAATGAGAGTAGTGAAGATCTATTCGAGAACAAGGGAAATAATAACATGTACATTCACAAATTACTAGAAAAATACCACAGAACTACAGCAACTCCTCCAAGGATAACCAAATGACATAACTTTCAGGCAGCATTTCATTAATAAATAAAGGGATTCCTTTCCTTCTCTCGACACAAACAGAACACGTGCACACAACCTGGCTCAATTTTTTCAGTGGTGGAGACTGGTTGATGCTATAGTCAACCTGTTGAGCACATTGAAGTAGTGTTATTGATGGTAACAAGAAATAATAGAACATGCCTGGCTAGCATGTGCTCGTCATGATTTAGGGTACAGAACAAATTTTCCCCTACTGTGATTGGGAGGATTTAGTGCAATAATACTGTGCATTCTGTAGTGTGAGGTTCAGTTCATTACTTGGGATCATCTGGGTATCCATGGTGGACAATGTCCTTGTTCCCATAAGAACATCAGACACTGGTGACTCTCGATGCTGGCCTCTAGTTCTCATGAGAGAGCTATATGAAATCAAACTTTTGAGGGGTACTTTTACAGAGATTCCTACAGCAGATTCTTTCAAACATGTCTGTTACAGGACTGTCAGTGGCTGTGGGACTCCTTCCAGTCTTTTATTTCTCAGCAGAAGGTCAGTTCTTTATTAATTTCCATAAATGACAAGCAACTCCAAAACCCTTTCATCAAACTTTTTATCTTAAACCAGACATTTTCTCAGTTAAATTCATACATACCATTTAAGGGCAAAAATTTAATATACAAGCTTTCTGCAAATACATTGTTAGCAAAAAAGCAACAGTTTATGACCGGTAAGTAAGCAGGCTGTATATACTTTTCAGTACGATCCTTATAAATTAAGAGTTTAGACAAACTTTTTTGACATTTTAATTTACTTCCATACCAAATTTCTTTTCCTTTCTGGTTCTGTTTTCTGATTATACCACGGTTCATCACGAAATGGTTCACTCTGCCAGACATACTTCAGAACAGTATTTATTAGTGCTTTACTGATGAGAATACAGAGGTATACAATAAGAAATACATTCATTGATCTAAAAAAAAAAAAGGCAAAATATGAATTCCATTAGCATATAAACTACAGAGTTTATTACAAAATGTTGTACTTGTGCTTCAGCCTAACATTTGCTTCACGCTTAACAATACTAAGACATTAAGTAACTTTTCTACAATGTTTTTCCAATGAAGAAAAACATTGAGGACCTTTTTCTATTTAAAATATTAAGCTACAATTGTTTTTGTTTCCAGAATGTGAGTGGCATATTACATAAACCAGTATAATAGTGAAAACATTATGTGTTTTCACATTACAGTGAAAGCAGAGATAGAATCATAACAGAATAACTGGGCTTGTCTCTGCAGCAGACCTTTCTATGCCATTTCTCTGAATCAATATAAATTCACTCACATAACTACTTTTATAGAAATATAAAACCATCACGAACATTTTGCTATGTATCTGTAATGTTTTAACCCTAGACTGATCTAAAAAAAGAACAAGAATATTTTGCTTTTAAAATTATGTTTTCATTAATGATGGGCCCCAACTAAAAGCCATGGGTTACACATCAATAACAGTGGAAAGACACATCATCATTGCTTAGTCACTGCATAAGAGAAGGGCTGTTGGCCAGTCAGTACATCTTGCCTCAATCAATGACATCACTTTTTTCACAAGGTTGGACACCTTACTCAGAGCTGATGATTTCAGACAGCAGAGTAGGACTAGAAAATAAACTCATTTAAATACAGTAAGCAACCAATATCTGCTCATTCCTTAAGGATAGTGGTGTCTTACTTTCCCATCACATATGCCTGTATGGAACTTGTTAATTTTAGCTAAACCATGGAAAACTTGCCACAGACAAGCACGGTACTGCAGCTCATCAAAAGTGAAGTGTATTAATAAAGTAATTTTTACTGAAGTCAAGATTTCCTTGCAAGTGAAAAGCATTCAATATTAGCATAATAAAACACACAGCCTTGGAAAACTGTCAGTATGTGTACTCTAACCAGTGAAAAAAGTCTTCTGGAACAGCAAAACATCATATTTTAAAAAGCTAGGCATTAAATTAAAGTGGCTTTATTTTCTTAACATCTAACATGAATTCAGTATTGAGAAACTTTATTTATACGGCCTTCTATGACTGGTATTATAACTAAAAATTGTTCAAAAAGAAGCAAAATTCTAAGTCCTCTCTTTTTTTTTTCCTAATTTAAATCAATGAAACATACACTTTTAGAAAAAAAAAAATCCCATGTTCACCATTCAAGCATGCAGTTTTCAACCCCCAAGATAAAAATTAGAAATGTTACTTTTCTACAGCAGATCGCTTCTGTGATTTTGCCTGGTAATTTAATGCCATCTTAGTTTCCATGCCAGTGTAGATAGCAACACCTGAAATTAGACAACTTGTTTACTAAAGACTGTATAGTACAATACCGTTGTAACAATTCAGTAGATTATTATATTCTGTTATTTAATTTTCTTTAGTCTGAAGAAAAAAAATACTGGGATGATACCCCAAAATTAGAAATGCCTTTAATATCTTGGTTCTTAGAAGAAAATTTTAAGCAGCATTTACATCCCATTCCAATCAGTTTCCAACTGCAAAAGTGCTCCTATGTAGCATCAGTAACCCTTATTAGGAACTTGTAAATCAAGTGAGTCAAAAGAAATCATATGCCCAACAGTAACTGTAGGGTTGTAACCTTGTTTGATGTTTGCTTATTAATTCACCGTCCATTCAAATAGTCAATACAAATATTTACCAAATATTCTTTCTGTGTTCTTCAAAGTGGCTCCTCTAAGGAGCAGATTTTCAGATCCCAATGGCCTGCAAAACATAAGGATTACAAAATAAACAATTAGAGAAAAACATCAGGCCTTGGTGTCAGTCATATAAAGCAGGAAATTAATTTTATTCAAATACTTTTATTCTGTTTAACAAACCTACTAGGAATACATAAAATTTTTAAGTGAAAATTAAAAATAGCTAATCAGACGCCTAAAATTAAGCTCATAATTTCACAGTAAGAATCTTAAACCAATGGACTTGAAACCCACAAAAATACTCATCATCCGCATTGCACAGGTATTTTTTAAAAATATTGATTCAATTATTTTTTAGGCTTATATAAACTGTAGCATCCTGGATGTTAGAATTACTTATTAAGGACAATACACTCTTCCATTTTAGGTATAAACGATATATAAGGTATCTTTTGACTTGTAAACATTTCAAAGCATGTAGATGAATATGGGTAAAATAATGTATTAAGGAGTAAGGGAATTAGCATAAGGACACTCATACAGTTTAAATTACACTTTGGAGCATGATATGTAATAAATAAATTACTGATACACCACAAGAAGTAAGTTCAGTGATTTTGAATATTATTCAAAGTGTTCTTGTGGTATGAAACTCCCCCCAAAAAATCAAGAAACTCTAAACAAACAAGAACTCCACAGTCCTAACACTCTGATGTAAAACCTGAAATTAGTTTCAGAAAACTACTGGAGTCATGTTATATGAATGACATGGATCAGTTGACAGTTTTCATAGCAGATTGTGACAGAAAACAAGGCATCTACAGACACAATGAGGTTAGGAAGGCCCTTAGCCAGAACTGAGTAACTCCCCACGTGCTGGGATCTAGGATACCACCCAAGCAAGCAGCTTTCCATCCTACTGCTTTGCCTCTATGTAGCAAAGACCTGAACAAAATCAGGTACAGCAAGTTGGATGTTGCTTTCTTTGAACACATGGCACTATGGACATTATGGACAAATGTAACAACATCCTTCGCAAAATTACACATAATTATTTGATGTGTTTAAACTTGTCAATATCCAAGAAGGAAAATGAGAGAAACAGACAAGTGACACTATTTGTGTTGTTTAGTGCACTACGATAATCTCATGCTAACGGGGCAGTATTGTACAAGCATTGTCAAGATCTTAACATTTGTTTACAAACTATTTACTCTTTATTTACAACTATTTACAAACTAAATAAAATTAAAATAAAGTTGCAGTTGAATAAAAATATTAAAATATAAAAGCAGAAAAGTATTATTAAAATATGAAATATTTATGATTTTTGAAATAAATCTAGAATCTTCTAAGAGAAAAACATTCCACCAAGGCAGCACCATGTTGATGAACCAAAGATAATTCTTATTATTGATACTTATTCAACCTTAAAAATGTTTAAATGTGTAGAAATTCTGAATTTCCCTACCTTGCAGTAGGCTCATTCCTATCATGGTAAACATTTATTCGACCAACAAATCTGAAAGGGAAATATACAAGTAGTTTAACAGCACTGCTAATGGACTATTTGAGAAGTATTTTCTAGAAAGTATTTATCACAGTGAGTATTTTCCAACTGAACAGGATCAAATTATCCGGAACAGCAACAAGAACAGAGAGATACATATGGATATACATTTAAAGAGCAAAAGCACAAAATATACAGAAGGAGAAGTCAGTGTAAATTTTGCATATAAAAATATATAATAAAATTAGGGATAAATCTTCTAAGTAGACCTATGAGCAAGAAATAACAAGAAGTCTTATTCCCTAAACTGCCTGGGATAAACCAGTGTAATTACTATCCTTTACAACATCTAAATCCTTCAAGTGAATTAAAACCAAAGTAAACCAAAGCAAAGAGCCAGTAAGTAATTTCCCCTCTGAATATTTCTATGTACATCTTATGTAGTGGGTTGACACTGGATAGCAGCTAAGCACCTATACCCTCCCCAGCAGGATAGGGAAGAGAATCAGAAGAGCAAAAGGAAGACCATAATAGTTCACTAAGTGCAGGGAAAAAAACAAATGATACAAAGGCAACCACTCATCACCTCCCAGAGCATACCCATGCTCAGCCAGTCTCTGCCAACAACTACTTTGGAGACTATGCCACCTCTGGTTTCTTGCTGAGCATGACACAACATGGCACTGAATATCCCTGTCGTAAACGGAGGTCAGCCATTCCGGCTGCGTCCATCCCCAGCCTCCTGCCCACACCCAGCCCATTTGCTGGAGGGGCAAAGTGAGGAAAAAAACATTTGACACTCTGGAAGAATTTGTCAACAGTAGCTAAAACCCTGGTGTGCTATTAACACTGTTTCAGTCGCAAATGAACAACAGTACACCAGGAGCAAAACTGTTACAAAGAAAACTGACTCCGTTCCAGCCAGATTCAGCACACTGCATTTGCAATACCACTGCCCAAGTGGATAATCTCAAATCAAAGGAGATTAATTCAAACGTTAGTGTTCTGGATGGTAGAGGAAACTGGGGGGAGCTGGTGGACCTGTTACCCTGAGAGGGAAGTTCTGAGGTTCAGTGGAGTGGTGACCTGTCTGCTCATACATACAACACATTAGGGCCACATCTAAAGACAATGTACGGTCTGTTATGATATGTCAGGCATCATGAGTCTTTGGGAAGAAAGATTCACCACTGTGGCTTGTTGAGAGATTCAGTGCCAAGTGAAAATCAGCAGAGATACAGCTGTCTACCAATAAGCATTTTCATTAGTTGTGTGTCAACAGCTGTCCCAACAAATTCCACCATCTAAAAACAGCATGAGCTTCAGCTTCCAATCATTTGCTTTTGTGAGCCAGGTATTTAAAAAAGGACAAAGCCTTTGATGGAATTATTTTCTAAAGAATCAGTTCTCATGCAGAATTGTAGACCAGTTCCTTGGTGACTGAGACCAGGGAAAATAGGTACCTTCACACTTCAGAAACAAGGAATGTTTTCCCTGCATCTTCCAACAACACTTAACTGTCTTAAGAGTTCATTTTTGTTTGTCACCATATTGCTTTCTGTGTATTATTTCAGCTATTTTTATTGTGGCAGAAAAACCGAGTGTTTTCCCAGTGGTATGGAGCCTTTTGTCTTTCATTATTAAGAAAGAAACCTGAAAGAGGCTTATTTATCAGTAGGTTTAGTGAAATTTTGTACAGTACTTCCGTAAAACATTGAGTATTGAATGACTTTAAGCAACTGTAGAGGTTTTTCTTCATGTTCTGCACATTTAGTTTTTAAGTGTCCTGCTGTTCATGCTATCATTAATTAATATGTCAAAGCACATGGTCTGAGGTTCATTGTTAACCATAGCAGATGTAATCCATATTCCCAACAGTGATGACAACTTAAATTTTTTTTGGCCGACTTCTTGTCAGATCTGATTAAACTGACAGTGGCTTTACCTTGTAATGTAGCTGATAAAGTTCTCATGTCAGGAGTGGAAGTGTTTGCCATTTTCTTGTTGTTCATTTGTGCTACAGTATTACTATTATCTTCATTCTGTAGTTTCTTTGCAAGAATCTTTTTAAGACACTGCAGCATTTTTCAAGTGTTACTTTACTTAAAAATAGTTAATATAACCTGTAAATCCAGCTAATGGGGCGCAGAAACTACACCACCTTGCAATATGCTGAAAGCAAAGGAGTGAGGGTGCCATAAGAAATCTGTCTGCATTGTAGAATATCCTCTCTTTCCCTGGAGACTCCTCGCGAACTGCATGTGACATGGGGCTCTCTGACATACAGATTGACTAACGGTGCCAACATCAAGAAAGATATTGAATATTTGTAAAGTTTAATTTCTTTCTTTTTAAATTTAAAAATAAGAAAGTTATTGATGCTCTAAAACTTTCATCACACTCCCCAGTGGATAGCTTTGGAGATCACTACCCATCAGCACATCTGAGGGTGAATGACCTGCAGAAAAGGAGTATAGATGGAAGACTACTCTGACTTCAAACTCACACTGGGGTTCTCTCTAAGCAGACAGATGCAGATAGCATCTTTTCATTAGGATATTTTTATAATTTATTGCTAGGATACCTTAAATGAAACAGGTAAGAATATTTTCTTACTTATAAAGGTCAGGCTGAGGTTGTTCACATTCAATGGTAGCATGTAGTGCATCAATTTCTTGTTCATTGTGAAATGCCTTTGTGTCTTGAACAGCATAGTAAGTCTGAAGTGAATAAAATGGTGTAAATAAAATAAAAAAGGACAGATATACAGGACAGTAATCTGCACATATGCTTCAGTTCGGCATGAAGTACATCTACTAACTTTCACATAAGAGCTCAGAGTTCAAATACGATGCCGCTTTAAACATTCCTGCTCGGGAATCATCTTACAGTCTTTTCCAGCCTTAATGATTCCATGATTTTGTGCAAATACCTTGCAGTGTACTCAACAAGTCACTATGAAAGCATTTAAGTACAAAAAAGTTAGTGCACTATCTATCTCTGCAATCTGCATTACCAGACTGAACACAGATGAAAACCACAAATGAACGCTTTAAAACTTTTCATAAAATAACATTACTTTTAGAGAAATTAAATCAATTGGTCAAAACATAGATTACACAAACTAGTGTAACTGCTCACACATATAAGCACAAAGTCATATTGCGATATGTGTAAAAAATTAAAAGCAAACTTTGCCTTAAAAAGAAAATGTAGAACATTAAATTACTTTATGACTGGATTCACCATCCAAACTAGTTGTTGTAACAAAACATGTTCCATCTCCTCTGCTACTTGATAGAAATATTAAGTCACATGGGAATGTTTCATCTTCTTTTACCATGACAATATCTCCAACCTAAGGAAAAAGACACAGGAAAATAAAATGCATTTATATAGCAGATTTCAACACTAAAACCTAGATTCACACAAATATTTTGAAAATTCACCAACTTGTATTTACACCAGGATTTTACCACAGGAGTAAAGAACTACAGAAATATCTCTGAAAAAACCAAATTACACCTTGTGGAATGACTGAGGTCTACCTTTCCTCTCAGGATAACCATTTTGCAAGTACTGTCTTAAGTTTTACAACATTGCTTGAGAGATGGAACACATTTAAAGACTGAATACAACAAAACATTGTTTCAAAACCAGCTGGAGGTGTGAGCTACTCTCACTGGCTCTTGAAGACAAGCATCTAGTTCCAAATATTACAGTAAGAGATAGCAGAAAAAGCTAAGAATTCCAAGCCTGACAAGGAAAACAGGCTGTATCCTGAAAACAGGACATTTTTAGAACTTATGACTAGGTATCCATCCTATTTTTATCCATGTTTACAAGTGAGCAAATGAATTTTTGTTCACACATACACAGTACTTTGTAGCATGTTAAAGTGTCACAGAACAGCCAACCAACTATAAACTCAAAATATTCCTGCAAATCATTAATGAAGCAGAACAACTGCATTTCCTACATTTTGAGGTTACTTTTTTCAAATAACTAAAAAATGTAACAAGTGGTAAAGACTCCATGTTTTAAGAACAGAGTTTCAATAAAAATCCCATAAAAATATGTAATTCTTGCAATTTTTCATGTAGGTCAACATCTGTTCAATATACTTCTTTGTCATAATTCATTATAATAAGACTAAGCTTAATCATTGTTCTTGTCATGTGCTTATAAAGCTCAATTTCAATACCCTTAGCAGTTGGCAGGAGTCAGCTAATTCTAGTTAAGCAAAATAGTCTGACAACAATCAGCAACAGTAACATCTAAAAATAAAATTTTAGAATGATGATAAAAAATTAGATTTATCTAATTGTAGATATGAAAAAGGCTTTCTTTTTCTTAACCAACAGCAATGAAAAATTGCAGTCTGTACAGCCAGCACAGGAGAACACAAGCTATTAAGCATACCTGCAACTACCAGGTACAAAATTCTCTTTTTCCTTAACACAAAACAAATAAAAGTACTAGCACATAGCATCATAATAAAATTTAAAAGGTGTTCCAACAATATTTGTCACTATGTCAGCTAAAGATGCAAAGGGAGCAGAGACAGGTTCTTTTCAATGGTGCCCAGTGACAGGACCAGAGACAATGGGCACAAACTGGAACATGGGAGGGCCCATCTCATTTTCACTGTACGGGGGACTGAGCACTGAACAGGCTGCCCAGGGAGGTTCCAGAGTCTCCCTCCATGGAGGTATTTAAAATCTGTCTGGACGTGTTCCCAAGCAAAGACCTCCTGGTGGCCCTGCTAGAGCTGGGGCATTCAATCAGACAGCCTCCAGAGATGCCTGCCAACCTCAACCATTCTCTGATTCTGTGAAAAAAAAAAAGCCCATCTTTTAGCAAATTTATTTTTCCTTTCTTTAATTGAATGTCTAAATGCTATAGGTGCAGAAAGGTCTATTTTACACAAACCAGTTTGTTTTCTTGTGTAATACAGATCAGAGAATTTCACCCTTTTACCCATATATACAGATACCACTTTCCATGCAAATATTTCCTATGTCTGTTCTCCTGTCATTTATTTGCTCAATATACAGTCTCTGACAGGCAATGAATAGGGGAGAAATTAAGAAAACATGGGCAACAGATTAATTGGATTCAAATTCCACTTATGTGGTACTTAATTTTTTATTTTTTTTTTTATATTGAACTGGTTAGTTACACACGGAATTCTCAGCATGTGATGTCTTAATCTAGGAAGCCCTAGACAGAAGCTATTGCACTTAAAGGGAAGGACACAGCAGAGAGGCCCAAACACAGCAGAGCAGAAAAAGATATCCCTAATAAACATATTAGAAATAAGAGAATTCCAAACAAATGTCTATCAATTTTTCTCAGTTCTAAAGAAAATAATGATATAAAGTTAATCTGCTCATGAAAGGAAAAAAAAGAAGCATTAAAAATTAATTTCTGAATATAACCTTTAAAATACCAAGAAGGGAATGTAGCAGCAGTCAGAAAGAAGCTCAATGAGGAGACTGAGTTGATGGATAATGAAGAAAGCATTCAGAACGCATTGTGTATATAGGTATGCTTATATCTATATACATAGCCTTGACTGTCACGATCAGACTTAAATAAATTATTAATGTGCATAATAGTAATTATACCCCTTCCCTGAGAGTGCTCAAGACCAGTTTGAATGAGGTTCCGAATAAGCTGGTCCATGGCAGAGGGATTGGAACCAGACGATCTTTAACGTCCCTTCCAACCCAAGCCATTCTATAATTCTGTGATAATTGCAGAGGACAGAAAATGGAGTAAAGATAAATCATGAGAGAAATTCAAGTTAAAAAATAGAAAAGGAACATTTATTAAAGGAGTTTAACAAGACAGAGAAAGCAGAAACATAACTAGCTTATAAAAACATTTTATTCAAATGCAATAAATTAAAGAATCGCCATATTGTAGTTCTACTCTCCATTAAACGCAATAAATGCCACAACATCATACTACTGTATATAGTATGCATAATTTGTTTTACACGTCAAGTGTGTAAGAAGGGTCACGTACAGCCCGTTAGATCATAGTTACTTACTCTTAATTTTCGGCTTTGCTTTCTAACCAGTTTACCATGTTGAATGAAATGAACAGGGTATTGATTTATTGCATTGTCAGCTTTATGTCGCAACCAATCTTCATAACCCTAGAAAAGAGTGAAATGGAATGATGCAGTGATGTACATTTGGCTATAACAACACAGAACACCTCCGGTTTGCAAGAAAATTTTTAAAAATTATCCTTCATGAAAATAAGGGAAAAAGTATTCTCACTAAAAGAAAGGAAATACTATATATGCCAGTACTACAGTCATGCTGGACATCTATGAAAAGAGCATTCACAGTTACAACTGGTTAACAACATTATGTACTTTCATGAAGACATTTTGATGAATATGTGTAGAACAGTTTCTGGTATTTAAGTGATCATCTCTTGCTCATGCTCTACTGATCCCTGAGTAAGTACAAAGTACTTATAAAAGGAGTTGCTGAAAAGATACAAGTGTATAAAATATATTTTGGAAGACTAGGACTTCATTCTGCAAGATAAGGTGGTCACATTTCCCAACTATCCTACAACTAAGTTGAACTTTCTAACTCGATACCAAATATATGTAGACATAAAGAATTATGTTTCAAGAGACTTTGCGGACTACCCTATTTTTATTGCTCAGTTACCCCTATGAGTTTGTGTTTTATACAAGCAGACAAACTAACTAAGGGACAGAGAATCTGAAACTTTCCACTGAAAAGGTGCTGCCATATGATAAAGATTAGGACTGACAAAGTCACCAGTGGTTCAAGGATGGAAAAATACCACTTATAGTTTGCAGCATTTTTACATCTAACTTGCTTGAGAACATTTGAAAATTCAATGTAGAACAAAAGTATCACTACCTCGGATGCCCTCAGAGATAACCTGGGAATTCAGACTTTATAATTTTAGTGTATTATACTTCCAGGGGTTGGAACAGCCCTTCAAGAAGGTCTCAAAATCTACACCAGTCACTGGGAGAAAGACTCAAGGAAATAGAACCATAGTAGCGGCACAGCATATGACAATCCAGGCTTTGGTAAGACTTTAAAGTGTAACATTTCCAATATTAATAGTTGGAAAGCCACATAAAATACTAGCTCTTGCACATATCCACTCAACAAAGGGAGCTGAATTCAACAAT
Organism: Grallaria varia; assembly: GCA_013396735.1. Classification (NCBI taxonomy): domain Eukaryota; kingdom Metazoa; phylum Chordata; class Aves; order Passeriformes; family Formicariidae; genus Grallaria; species Grallaria varia. Next base: position 195,037 of record VWZG01010624.1, read on the forward strand.
ATACTCAATTATGTATAGTTAGCACTGTAAAGAAACACTAACGCACCTCTCCACAGCTTCTTTGAAAACTCATGAAGGAAGAGTCTGCATTTGGCTTAAAGACTGCAAAGTTAACCAGTTATCTATTCAGGAACCATCAAAATTATCCTCTATCTTCATGGCAGTCCCTATGTTGCTGTGTTTTGCACTTGGGGCTAAACTGGCCTTGGTTACACCCCAGTGTTTTGGCTACTGCTGAACAGCTCCTGCACAGCATCAAGGCCTTCCCTTCAACCTTCCCCCACACCAGACCAGCAGACTCAGGGTGGACAAGAGGCTAGGAGGGGGCATTGCTTGGACAGCACACCCAAACTGACCTGACTGTCCTCTTTAGTTTTACTTCTGCTCACTAAATTACTCACCTGCTTGATAGCTGTTACAGTGATGACAAATAAAAGTGGAAGTCCACTTGTAACTGGACTAGTAGGTGTATCAATAATTAACTGCAACAAAAGAAACATTTTCTGGTTATGTTTTCATGAATGTAAACAGTCAATCTTTCAAGTAAGATCTTTCAAGTAGTCATTTTGCCAATATGTTACAAGGCACCAAGGAACTTTACCTAAGAAGAACAGCACTTCAACTTCAGGAATATATACCATAGCAACAAAACAAACAAAAAATTATAAAAAATTAGATGCTATAAGAAGATACAATGCTATAATTAGATCACATTAACATTCAGATGTTAGTGCCTCACAAAAATACTTTCTTGCAAGAGTTGAAGGAAGTATTAGACTGGAAAGCTGCAGCTTTGGTGGCAAAATTATGTTGCACCATGAGAAATTAGCATGGCCCTGGCTTTACACATTAAACAATATAGCTGTTCTTATGCATGCAAAAGTAAATCCTGAAACACTGAGCTGTGGCTTCTGCAAACAAAGAGGTAGAATTCAGAGAGGGAATGCAAATAACAAAATCTAAATTGTTAGGGGAATCTGCATCACTTTTCTTTCTGGAGAATCTGGTGTACAAAGTAATACAGTGTAACACTTAGTAAGATTTTTATTGTTTAACACATTTAACTGATTGTGAAAAGTTCAGAATGAAGACACGTAGAAAGCAGCACACTATTCATGGTACTAATAAACAAGTATTTATGTACCGCCCTAAGCAAGCATCATATCAGTACCTATATTTTGGTTTCTCTACAGTCTTTGATGACTTGACTGTTGGAAAACTGATGCCAAGGCTTAATTTTGTTATAAAATATCCTATTTTGCAAAATTCACAAAACTTCATTATCAATGTAATTTATAATACTAGTTTTACTTATCTGGACGTTTAGTACAAAATAAAAATTACGCTCATTCTTTTCAATTTCATTAAGACATGTCTTGCCATTAAACCAGTGATGGTGTCAAATTCTCTTTAGATTAGATTCACGTTTACAACCTGGAAATTAAATAAGACTCCTTTTGTCACATCATTAGTGTAAATGGCTGTCTAGGTCAACCATTTACCTCAGTCATCAAAACCATTTCATTTTTAAACCTTCTTCAACTCCTCTCTTTTTTTAGAAAGAGTCCAAGAACTTATTGAAAAATGGGGACAGCTTACCTGAACCAGGAAAATGATGAGAAAATAGAAGTTAGCTATTCTTCTGAATTGCTCAAACAAATTTTTTGGTACAAAGTTCCAAAATGTATACTGAAAACAAATGCACAGATTATGAGTGTTTGGGAAGAAATAATATTCACATTCTATGTCAAAAAGACCAAACAACTTCATAATTTACATTTTAGGATTAAGTTAAAAAACAGAAGAGGGAGTATTTTTGTTACTTAGTTGAATAATTTACTGAAACAATCTTAAACTGGCAATCACCTATTCTCAGAATCATATTGATTTTCTGAACTAGGATAATCTTCGTACTAGGGACTGTTATAATTTTTAACAAGCAACAATGCTCATTCAGAGATTCAGTTATGGAACAGGTTTTTTTAAGCTATCAATGGATTTTAAAAACGTCTTAGTCACTTCAACAAGCATTTTAATTCACTTCCACATCGCATGCAAAACTTGAGGAGACAGGTGGCACTCTAAGAGTTAACCATACAGCCATAGCAAGACCACCAAATAAAAGCTGGTAGCTCCTGTTCTGTTACTTGGCTAGGACAGAAACATACTCCTCAAGGTGAGCTATAGTGGTGAATAAGAGTAAGTGGCTTCATATTTTTCTGCTAGTCTTAAAAATTACCGTAATTTTTGTAAAATGACATAAGAAAAAGTATATAAAACTGCAAAGGAAAAAAAATCATATAAAAGTGAGTGAGAAAGGACCTGACATCATCTAGTCCCCTTCCCCTGCCCTGCAGCAGGTTCAACTACACTCTTTTCGCCCAGCTCACTCTATAGCTCCAGAAAAATATTGCAGAGATTGCTTATTGGAACACATGTGAAAACGTCAGCTAAAACTGTGTGAAAAGGTTTGAAGAATGGCTTGAGAAAACTAACACTGCATCATCTTATTATCTAAATTATCCTTTGACATGTAATAAAATGACAACTCCAATAAAACTTTCATTTCAAAGGAGACTGTCTAAGAAGCTTATCCTAATTTATTTGCTCTGCTACAAATGTGCCTTGTCTCCTCTTGGCAGACTGCACTTACACTTGCTGATAACCAAATTATTCCATGAGCTAGACATCTTCTGACTTTGGCCCTGAAGGCAAAGATGAAGATAGACAGAACTCCAGGAGGAAAGTTCTTCCATTACATTTGCAGACAAAAGTGATCCTTGAGAAAGCATGCCTTAATTGTATGTGAAATCCCTATTATACAGAGTAATCTTTTCACTTCTTGGGAGTTAAAGCCTGCACATGTGTAAGGCACAGGAATGAAATGTTCTTTTTTCTATCATTATGCGCCAAAAATTGCTATCTATTCTAAATATGCTACCACTTATCCTAGATAATAGCTATTTCAGTATTAAAGTAATCTGTGAGCAAGCCAAAACTCAGGCAGGCAGGCATGCAACAGCTAGAAAATCAAATACTCTAGTCTTGCAATCAGAACACTTTTCATCAGATAGGAATGTGGTTTGCACTGCCCACTACCCAGCTACTTATCTTGGAATTTTTAAAGAGAACCAGTTAGACTTGGTTATTTTTCCTTGCACAACAATCCTGATCATTCAAAACTGCTGTTATTACAGATGACAATATAGATTCTATTCTATGACAATAATTGTATATTTTCATCATTAACTTCATCAG
>VWZG01010627.1:0-29883 GCA_013396735.1 Grallaria varia
AGGGAGACCGGGGGGCCGTGGTGATGTGAGGGACAGCGGGGAGCGATGGCGGTGTGAGGGACACCAGGCAGCCATGGCAGTGTCAGGGACAGCAGGGAGCCATGGCAGTGTGAGGGAGACCGGGGGGCCGTGGTGGTGTGAGGGACACCGGGCAGCGATGGCAGTGTGAGGGACAGCAGTAACCCGTGGTGTGAGGGACAGCAGGAAACAATGGAGACCGGCGAGCGGTGGTGGTGTGAGGGACAACAGGGAGCAGTGGCGGTGTGAAAGACAGCAGGGAGCGATGGCAGTGTGAGGGACACCGGGGAGCAGTGGCGGTGTGAGGGACAGCAGGGAGCTATGGCAGTGTGAGGGACAGCAGTGACCCGTGGTGTGAGGGACGGCAGGGAGCGATGGTGTCGAGAGGGACATCAGGTAGCGCTGGTGGTGTGAGGGACAACAGTGACCCATGGTGTGAGGGACAGCAGGGAGCAGTGGTGCTGTGACAGACACCAGGGAGCGGTGGCAATGTGAGGGACAATAGTGACCCATGGTGATGTGAGGGACAGCAGGGAGCGGTGGTGCTGTGACAGACACCAGGGAGCGGTGGCAATGTGAGGGACAATAGTGACCCATGGTGATGTGAGGGACAGCAATGAGCGGTGGTGCTGTGAGGTACGCCAGGGAGCGATGGTGGTTGTGAGGGACAACAGTGACCCATGGTGATGTGAGGGACATCAGGGAGTGGTGCGAGTGATCGCCTATACGAGCAGTGTCAGGGGCCGGGTGGTGTGAGGGACTGGAGGTCCCAGCACTGCCCCCACAACCAGCTCTGATCTGAACTCTAAAACATAGGGGAGGCTGTGCCTTGCTGACACGGCTCCTGCCTGGTGTTTCTGGAAAGGAGAGCACGTTTCATCCCCCCGCAGCGAGGTGCCTGTAGAGTGTATGTACAGGCAGGTACTAAACCTCATCAATACGTATAAGTGTCTAAAGGCAGGGTGTCAAAGGATGGACCAGGCTCAGCTCAGGGGTGCCCAGCAATAGGACAAAAGGCAATGCGCAGAAAACTGATGCCCAGGAAGTTCCACCTGAAGAGGAGCAAGAACTTCTTTCCTGTGCAGTGACCAAGCAGTGAAACAGATTGCCCAGAGAGGGTGTGGAGTCTCCCTCACTGGAGATATTCCAGAACCACCTGGACACACTGCTGTGCCATGTGCTCTGGGATGGCCCTGCTGGAGCAGGGAGGTTGGACCAGATGACCCAGTGTGGTCCCTTCCAACCTGACCCACTCTGTGATTCTGTAAGCAAAGGGTACCTTTGCTAGTTTGAGCACCGTTGTGGTGGTTTATTCATCAGGATGAAGTATGTTTCACAGCCAGGTGGAGGAACCCTCAGTGCTGTGCTGTGTCTTTGCAGAAAGACGTGAAAAGTGTTTTATCTGGTAACAGCTGTCAGCGAGAACTTTACTGTAATCCTCCCTAAAGTCCAGACTGACATTATATCCAGATTGGATGCAGCTCGTGTAAAGGAACAGCAGAAAAACTTAATGTAAAGGAGCTATTAGGAGACAGGAAATATTCTGGGACATCATTATGTGCTGATTAAGCTCATCTTAATAATTAAATATCACTTGCTTTAGTAGCTCACTGTTTTTGCGCTTGGACTCACAGTGGAAATATAAGTAAGCTGTACATATAAGAGGTTGTGATGAATTACACAATCACACAACTGAAGATCTTGCAGTCAAATGATAACTAATCTTTTTATTCTTAGACAAATTAATATGGAAATAGATTTTTTAAAATGTACTTTTGTACAAGAGGGCTTTTGTTGTTAAATCATGAGTAGTAAATACATACTACAGGTAAATGTAGTACCACTTTACTTGTGTGTTGCTTGAACACTGCTAATTGTAGTGTTCTGTTGTGACTCTGCTCAAACTGCCTGCTCTGACTAAAATTTTCCACCAGCATTTTGCTGATCTTCTTGAGGGGAAGTTTTGAGTGAATTTAAGCAGCTGTTTTTATAAGCCTTGTTTGCAAAAAAACAAATTATGTGGCCACATGTTGGGTGGAAGAGGATCAGACATCTCTTTCTCTCAGAATTGTGTTTTACCCACGTGCACTAGAGTTTTAATCTCATAAGAACGTTTTGTTTACCTGTGAAAAGTCCACCCATCCTGACTGGACTGTGAACATTTAAAGAACAGTAATTTACACGTTCTCAGTAGGGACTTGCAGGGAGATGTCACAAATTACAACGTCTGGAGTTTTCAGCTGCAACAGTGTGTGCCAGGCCAGGATTTCCCAGGGATTTCTCCAGTTGTGAGCTTCCCTTTATTCTGCTGGAGCCAAGATAGCCCCTGTGGATTGGAACTGGAAGTGAGTGTGTCTTGTTCCCTCAGTGGTGCTGTTTTTGATTTCAATGTTGCCCTGTGATCCAGAACAGAATTAAAGTCGTAATGAGTTGAGTGAGGTTTTTTAATGCTGAAAGTAACTTATCCTTTAGCACACATTAGCCCTCGTGTTTAATATAAAAAGATACAGTAGCTTCTAAGAAGTTCCTGAAGTCCTCTCTGTGCTGTGCATTTAGTGATAAATGTGAACACTTGTGCCTCCTGTTCCTACTGTGCAGGTTCCAAGTGCCAGGGTGATACTCTGCCAGCTGACTTGAATTCAGCATCTCACACTGTGAACCCTCTGCATCACTAGAAGCTGGGTATTACTAAGAAATTAGGTTTTGTGAGCTCATGGGGTGGGGTTTTTTTTGTGTGATTCTAGAGGATATTTGTACACAGAGAATTAAATAGTTGGTGTTCTGATCATCTTTGTAGTAATGGCTGACCACACTTTCCTTAGAATTAGTTGGGGGCAGGCTAACTTTGGATTTAACAGGAAAACTTTGCATAAAGCTTTGAGCTCTCTTGCTGTATTGAAGTTGTTTTGGTTTGAACTTCGGGAGCTGTGAAGCAGTTACTGTTTTAAAAAAAAATGAAGTAATTTCCCACTATAGCTTTCAGGGCTTTGAAACTCATTTTATCTGCACAACAGTCATAACTACAGTGTATAAACTAGTGTAGACTCACCCGGGAGAGGAAGGAGGAGCTGGGGAGAGGAAGCTGGGCTGTAACCAGCACATGGTTTGTCCTGCGCTGGGAGGAGCTTCAATGTGAGTCACACTCTGCAGTTGCAACTATTTCAGCTCTCCTTAAACTTTTGAGCAACTGAGCTCTTTTGTAATGAGGTCTGTTACATTTAATAAACTGAGGTCCGCAGAAGGGAAGAAAAGTCTTTAGAAGCAGCAAAATCATTCGTTGCAAGTGGAAACACTGCAATATGCCTTGCTTTAAAATACATGCACTGTGTAGAGAGGGTTTCATTCCCCAAGTATTTGTCATAATTTTAGTCTTTGTACTATAATATTTCTATTTTTTCCCTTAATGATAATAGTAAAGACAACAGTTCTATTTTCCTTCATTCAGCAGTGACATTTGAAAAAAAAAACCAAACATCTGTTGCCTTTGCTTATTGGTTACTTTATGTATTATGCTGTTCTGGAACAGTTCTGGCATATTTAATGGACAATAGAAGACAGTGTTGAGCAACTCTTTGACCCTTGGTAAAGTCTTTCTACCTCCATCACCACTACAATTTTGCAGGCCATCAAAAACTAGGAAAGTTTAGTCCCGATTGCTGAGGGGTTTTTTCCTGCTGATATTTAGAGAAACACCCCATCTTGTGCAAATTCTTTCCATACAATCTGTAATGAAAAGGCATGGAAAAATCCTTTGGCCAAATAATTTCAAAATCTGCTGCAAAACTTATCCTTTGATAGTAATTTGTTTACAATTCAATTGCATTCTTTGGGAAAGGAGGAAATATTTTCCCCTTTTTTGTCCAGAAGCATCTATCTCCTTATCCCTGGTTTATCCTGCCTCAGCACTGATCAGTGTGAGCAGTCTTTAGGCTGCAGTTCATTCTCAGCAATCTCTGACAGGTTGTGGTTATTGCAGGGACAGTTGTGACAGTGGGGACAGTGAGTGGCCCTGCCACACCCTCGCATTCTGGTCTGCATGTATCTGTGTGTATCTTCAAAGAACTTCTCAAGAAATAGTGTGCTTGGTGCAGTAAATATGCCTTATAATGCCCCTTTTAAAGTAAACTAAGACATGGAAGGAAAAGCAGCAGAATTACCATGATTTCTAATCACTGTTTGCCCCATTCAATCTACCTGTGACAACCAAAAGGAATTAGTTTATTTTGTGCCAGGACATAACTCTGAGTACAGTCCTTCAGCCGCTGAGGTCAAGGGCCAAATTCCATGGAAGTTCAGTAAGAATATGACCAGCTCCTTTCACATAAATACCTTCAAGAAATAAAGAAAATACAGTGCTCTTGTTCATGGAAGTGGATTTTTAAATTTATTTTTTTAACTATGTAAGATATTGCCTACCTGCAATTGCTTGTGGACTTTGAGCAAACAGAAAATCTTTCAGATGCTGTTTCTGACCTTGTAAAACTCAGGTAAAATTGCTACAGTCTTTCCCCTTTTACAGTATCCTGTACTGTCTTGCCCATAATCAGTGATGGCCCAGTGGAGGTGACGGCTGAATGACGTTTTCTTTGGATCCCTCCAGTGGGAGGAAGATACCTGCATTCCCTGAATCATAACTGTCTCACTTGGCAATCTTTTAGGCTCAGCCTTTAGTCAATTCTGCATTTTTCAGATTAAATGTGTGACCCATCTGCCCCTCATCTCTTGGTTTTTTTTTTAAAGAAGCCTTAGTGTAAATTCAATTCTGTTGATAGAAAAGTGCCTTATATGGGTATAGTTGGCTTCTCTTCCCTTCTAAAATACACCATGCCTGTAAAAAGCCTCATTATAGTAACTGACAACCCCTAATTGTGGGCATATTTCTTTTTGACTATACCAACAAAATTAAAAGCAGTATGTAGACAAGATTTTGTTGTGAATTAGGCCAGTTCAACAAAGAAAAAGTGTCTCATATAGTAAAGGAATGACTCTTATGGATATTATTCCATAAGATAAATAAAATAAATAAATAAAAACCAATAAAATAATAAAGTTGCCCTGTAGAAAGAGTACAAGTGTACACATTTGGTGTGTGTCTCCCTTTCTGTAGATTCTTGATTTCAGGCATCTCTTACCAAAAAAAAGTATATGAAATATTTCTGGGGATGAAGTTTCTGTAGGCTTTTTAATTATATGGCCATCAGGCCTTTTGTGCTTGTCCCATCAGAGAGTTTAATGTTACAAAGCTCAAGGGAATGAAAGCTGAAAAACTCATTAGGGCAAGGTATTTTTAAACTTTTTGATATTTTGATTTAGTTTACAGCAATTTGGACGGTGAGTTATACACCTTTCAGTCGAGGCATTGAGGCCAGGACAGGTATTTTATTAAATTGTGTTTGATGTGGTTTAATCTACATTATTTGTTGCAGGAAGAACCTGGGGAGCTCACAGCCAGCACACGTTCCTGCCCTCTCCCTTAGATCCCTTGGCTGTGCAATTCCATGGTTTACTGCTCTGACTGGAGGCAGCCCTTCCTTAGGAGGGGAGGAGACCTGGGTTGCTCCTTGCAGGAGCAATCCCTGGTTAGACTGAACAGTGAGAGTAAGACGAAATTGCACCTTTAGTGTTGCTGGTTTGTAAACAAGAAGGAGAAGGACAAGAGGAGCTTTGTGATGTTACTCTGACATGTTGTCATTTGCTGCAAGTCAGGAGGAGCTATTTTAAGTGTCAGATGGTGAAACTAAGGGTATGATCTGAATGTGAAAAGTAGCCTCTAATTTCTAAGAGAATTTTTAGTCTGTATCAGTCACTGCTCATTATTTGTCTATAGTGTAGGGCAAAATAGAGAGGCTACAGAATATTCAAACTGAGAGTAGTTTTAGATTAGACAGTAGAAAAATATTCTTTAGTGTGAGGTTAGTGAGGCCCTGGCACAGGCCCAGAGGGATTGTGGATGCCCCATCCCTGGAAGTGGGTTGGACGGGGCATGGAGCAACCTGGGCTAGGAAGGTGTCCCTGCCCATGGCAGGGGGATTGGAATTGGATGATCCTTAAGGTACCTTCCAACCCAAACCATTCTGTGGTTTTCTGATTATAGAATTCCTTCTTTTCCTCTCCCTGAATTTCTTCTTCTGTATGTGGGAGAATAAATGGTTGGAAAATAGTCCACCAATTTCACACACTAGCAAACATGTTATTTATCTGATTTCATGTCTGTCTTCATATGTCTCTCCTTGCTGCTTTTGTATTGGACATGAAAAAATGTTTGTCTTCAGGGAGAAAGTTCAGAGTAATGTCACCAGTGGAAAACAGCAATAGTAATGAAATCACCTTTCATTAAATCCAGGAAGACAGACTCTGCAAACTTGCAGCAAGAGATTACTTAAATATCTAGTTAGAAAAAGATTATAGAAGTGCAAACAATCTTTCTGTGCAGATTTGGAGCTTTTACATACAGCTTTTGGAGCGTATAGGGGAGTGTGTAAATATGTTATACTATGAGAGAATGTCTGTTGCAGAGGCTTTTAGTGGGAGAAGAGGCATTTTATACACTGTTGTCAAACTCAGATAGTAGAATCCAGCATAGAGTCCTTGAGTAGAAGCTTAAGCTGTGTGTGTTTGTTTTGCCACTGGACTTGTGACGAGTAATCAGACATTTTTCATTCCTTGTGTCTGAAACAGCACCAGAATTACCAGAGCAATCAGATACCCTGCAAAGCACTCACAACTGAGTGCAACAATCCTGTATTTACCTGGGGATGACATAGGAACTTGTATTTCTTGGATGAGTCTTATAATCCATGTTTCTTTGCTTTCTTTAGTGGTTTGCCCGCTTCAGATGGATGCGGCTGATGGAACAACTTCCTGACAGAGAATGGGTAGTTTCATGGCTTCTCTTGCTGCAACGCTAATGCTCATCTGACCTCTCAGTGAGCTGATTAAGCTCCTATCCCAGAAAACAGCCAACAGGTAGAAAAAGCTGGATTGATTTTGTTTGTTTCTTTGTTTCCTGCTTCATTTTAGAGAGCTGAATCAACTCACTGGGAGGTCAAATGAGCAGCTGAACTGGTGAAAGGAACGGGAGGGTACCACAGGGCTGGAAGGAGGAGATGTGAGAGTAAGGGACAGAGGGAAGGAAGGGGAACTACCACTTCAAAGACAGATGAATGTTGAAGATCAGGAAACCGTTGGGCCAAAGATTACATTTTTCCACCCTTCCTTTGAGCAGAGCTTTCCTGAGTAGAGAATTCCCTTTTTTCTGAAAGCAGTTTTGAAACAGTAGAGGTGTCTTTTTCTATCCTTATTCAAAAGATAAAGTAAAAGCAATCTTGTACCAAATACATTACTTAGGTTTCTGAAATTTACTTTGCTGAGATCAGTAGAGGGCTGTTGAAGGAGGGAGTTAGGGTACTGGAGGAAAGGCTGAGGGAGCTGGGGCTGTGCAGCCTTGAGAAGAGACACTGAGGAGGGACTTCCCCCATTTCTGTCACTGCCTGCAGGGAGGGGGCAGAGCATGGACCAGGCTGTGCTTTGCAGTGCCAGCAATGGCACAAGAGGAACAGACAGGAACTGATGCCCAGGAAGTTCCACCTGAACATGAGCAAGAACTTCTTTCCTGTGCAGTGATCGAGCACTGAACAGATTTTCCAGAGAGAATGTGGAGTCTCCCTCACTGGAGGTACTCTAGAACCACCTGGACACACTGCTGTGCCATGTGCTCTGGGATGACCCTGCTGGAGCAGGGAGGTTGGACCAGACGACCCAGTGTGGTCCCTGCCAACCTGACCCATTCTGATTCTGTGAAGACTGCCACGAAAATCTCTTTTTGGCCTCCTGAAGGAAGGCTGCAGGTGCTCCTGCTGCACTCGCCCTTCCTGGGTCTGGAATCTTACTGTCACTGTTCCTCCTGAGGGCCAGAAGCTGCTGCACCATGTGGCACACAGACAATGGGAGATTTTCTGATATGCTCCTTCTCTTTCCTTGATGTCACCCAAACGTCATGGAAGAAAATAAAAAGAGCTTTGTTTCCAGTCAGTAGTGAAGGTGGCTGGAAAAAGTTGTTGGAGGGAATAGAAGCAGATTACCCAGAGGAAAGAGCTTAGGTAGCTAATGGCAAAGTAATCTTTAGCTGAGAAGTAACAGTCCTCAAACACCTGGAACCAAATCTAGTATTACAAGAGACTGCCAGAGTTCTGCATCTACACACTGTGCCAGACACAGCTTTTGTGTGGGGCTGAGCAGACACACACTGGCTTTGGGGACACTGTTGGAAGGAGTTCTTGTCTCGCTATGGCTGCTCCTATTGCTGCCTCTTCAGTTATGCCAGTGCAGTTGTTCCTGACGTGGTTTAGCATAAAAATTGACCAGCATTTGAAAAGAAATGATTCTGGGACTTTATTTATTGTCTGATCTGCTGTGTCATACTGGCCTGCCCATGTTTGTACTGGCACAGCTGGAGGAGAAGCGACCTGCAGTGTGCAGGTAAGATGAACAAAAGAGAGCAGGAGTAACTTGGGTCAACTTTGTTAATGAAAAGTGTTCATGTAGTGAAATGTTAATACACTGTCCATTTACTCAGGTAGTCTTTGTTTTGTTTGTGTGTTGTTTTTTTTTTACATCTAAGCATTCCAGGCTTTTATATGATCTGTGTAAATATCTTAAAATGGTACTGCAAAACAGCTCTGATTTTGTTTCTTGGCATCATAGTTTATTTTATTTCTGCCTGTTGTGTCTAAAGGCTACTAATCTGAAAGTCAAGCACTTGAATTCGGAAATACCAGGATTAAAGCAGCCTTTGCAGGATTAATTTGGTCTCTTGCCATTTGTGTATATGTTGCAGCCTTGGTTACTGTTAAAGTGACAGAGTTACACTGCACCTAAACCTCCTTCACTGCGCACAAGAGACTGCTATGACCGTGAAAGGGAGGGATGACTATCTCTTGTCATGTTTAATGTAATGACTTGAAGGTGTTCTAGGAATTAAAAAGGAGAATGTGGAAAGAAGGATGGGTGACTATTGGACTCTGCTGTAGAGGTGTAGGTTTTCCAGCAGTCTCTGCTTGTTACACTGGATTACTGTGTTACATGGTCAGAGAGACACATAGTAATTACATGGTATTTATTCTGCCAGTCTTACACAAAACACAAGGCCTGGGCAAAGCAGATTAAAATGAAAGATTTGAAAATACTTCAAAATATGTGACTAATACACTGTGTTTTCACTCTGTCCTTGAAAGTAAGGGTTATGCAGCAACTTATATTGGGTGTCTTTACACCACTGTTGTAGTTCAAATTCCATAAGCACACCATTGATCTGTTGCCTCCATAAACCTTCTGCAAGTTGCATCCAAGATGAATAATCACTTGACTTTGCAAACGTGCTTTCTTCCAGATGAAGCTAAAGGAAGAGATGCTGTCCTGGAACACTTGTTCTAATAACATCCCGAGTGCTAATGGGTGCTCAGACCATGAAACTGGATTAGGCCCAGTCAGACCCCACCACAATAAATTGCAGTGGCAATCCACAAAGGAGAAGGGGTAGCGAACCACCATCCTCATCCTTCCCACACAGTATCTTTAAGCAAAACACAGAAAGCAAACCAAGCCAGATTGGTTTCTCAAATTAAGATTGACTGCACTGCTTTTTTTAAATGGAGGTGTGGGGGGATTATGCATTGTAACTATAACTGTCTAAGGCGAATTGAGGATAAATTAGTGTTTATGAAATGACATTGCAAGACACTGAAACACTCGATAAAGACTGGTTTGGTGAGAAAACAGCTTGCTGCTTTTGCTATTGCCATGACACTATGAAGTCATTTGGTATTTTCAGATGCAGAAGTGATAGCTCAATGCCTAGAGATGCAGCACCCTTTAAGTAATTTCTCAGTAATACCAGTTTAGACTTTGATCACATACTTATGTCCATTCATTGTAAGATCTACTTAATCATGGGGTTATAGCCTCTTAGTGTTGTCTTTTATTTTTATAAACTTTACAGTTTTGCTTGTAAGCTGATGAACTGTGAAACTTACTTGTTGTAGTAACATACATCATGTATAAATCGTAAACTAAAGAGTAATTTCCCAAATCAGCTGTAAAAAGAAGAGAATTGCTTTTAACAGGCATATCACTGACTTCTTTTACTACCACCATGGAGGAAGGCAGGGTAAAGTGTGTCCATGAAGGAAAAAAAAAAAAGAAAATTGGATATTGGTGATTTCTCTGTGTGTGTCCCTGGGCACAGATATCTAAATTTCAATTCCTGACCCAGGAGTTCTTGATTTAAACTAACTTAAAACCTCATTCTCTTCTCTTGTTAAGCTCTGATCAGGAGCAATATATTCAGTTATTGAGACATCCTGCAGTGCAGAGTGGGCTGTGTTTTGAAGCATATGGAACATGGAGATTTCTGCACTGCAGCTTAATTTGTGCTTATTGTACTCTTGGATGCATCCAGGGCTAACTGTTCCTCAAATATATGGGTTGTGAGCATAAAGTGCTCTTCTGCTAATGAATAAAATGAGGACTTCAGTTCTCTGATTGCTTTTCATCTCCGGCAAAGCAATGCAGGGATAGAGCAAAGCAGTGCAAGGATACCTCAGTGAAAATTGTGACATTTCCCAATAACCAGATCCTGCCAGTACAGTTTTAGGTGACACATATTTGATAGCTAGAAGTATATAATTAACAGCACTTATTAAGAATAAACAAATGTGATAAATTTAGATTATGGACAATGATCCTGCTTCCCTCACGCTTCCCAGATTAATGCCCTTTCCATCATCCTATTAAAAGTGACAACAAAACCCCCCTAATTTCTTTAGTCAGCAGGAGACTGTCAGAGTTGCTTAAGCTCAGAAAGGTGAGTTGGTATAACTAAGCTTTAGGTATCTGATGCAAGGGTTTATCAGTGCAGTTGTCAAGACAGGTCTTCATAAAGGTAAAGCAGAGATAAAGAGTGGAAAGATTGAACTGTGGACAGGTACAGGAAGAGAACACAGCCCATCTGTCTGTCCCCCAGTTAGCTGGGTGTAATATTCCTGGTTTAAGATTAGCGATTAACAGGGTATTTGAAAGTGGGCAGGTGAGCTGGTTCTTCCATGCCTGTGCATCTGTTGGAACTGGCAGAGATGTTTTCATTCCCATAACTTTACTCCAAAGAAGCCATTTCACTATTTTATGGTGGTTTAGCCAGTTTACGAAGTACACAGAATTGGGTGTGTTTACTTTATCTCTAACAGTTCACATAAGGCAACCTACAACTTTCTTTGTTGTTGTTGTTCTTTTTCAGAGACATCAGAATCATGGAGGGACTCTTGCATTACATAAACCCAGCACATGCAATTTCCCTTCTAAGCACCCTGAATGAGGAGCGTCTCAAGGGACAGCTGTGTGATGTTGTGCTCATAGTAGGAGACCAGAAATTTCGAGCCCATAAGAACGTTCTGGCTGCCAGCAGTGAATACTTCCAAACTCTGTTCACAAATAAGGAGAACGAGTCTCAGTCAGTGTTTCAGCTCGACTTTTGTGAGCCAGACGCATTTGATAATGTGTTGAACTACATTTACTCTTCATCCTTGTTCATTGAGAAAGGCAGTCTCGCAGCTGTGCAAGAGCTGGGCTACAGTCTTGGAATATCCTTTCTCACAAACATTGTTTCCAAGAGTCCTCAAGCTCCTTTTCCTGCTTGCCCTATCAAGAAAGTACTGTATCAAGATGAAGATGAAAGTAGTTCTCAGAAGAGAAGTGTCATTGTCTGTCAGAACAGAATTGAAGCACAAGTGAAAAGTATAAATCAAACACAGCATGATTTAAGCCATACTCCTAAACCTTCGCCCTCTGCGACTGTCAAAACTAGCAGCAGACCACAAATAACAAAACCAACTGAAAACCTTCACAACTTATCACTGACTGAAAGGAGGTGGCTGAAAGAAAATCCTTTGAGCTATACAAAGGTTCTTGAAACTTCTGGAACTGTGGAGGATCAGAGCAGGAGTGGTTTGGTGAAAAGGA
Source organism: Grallaria varia (assembly GCA_013396735.1). Classification (NCBI taxonomy): domain Eukaryota; kingdom Metazoa; phylum Chordata; class Aves; order Passeriformes; family Formicariidae; genus Grallaria; species Grallaria varia. Next base: position 12,031 of record VWZG01010627.1, read on the forward strand.
ACACAGTACTGCCTCAGATGCCTTTAGCAGAGAAAGAAATTGCAGGTGACGAGCCAGGAAGCAGTGGTCAGCTTTTAAGGGGAAAGGCTGTGGAGATGTCTCTGAAAAGACCACGACCACCAGTCTTGTCTCTGCGTGGGGCATCAGAATCCCCATTTTTGTTGCGAGAGGCAGGAAAAGGAAACGGTCAAGGTGAAGACAGGAATTTGCTATACTACTCAAAGTTAGGGCTGGTAATCCCATCTAGTGGGTCTGGCCCAGAAAACCAAAGTATTGACAGAAGCGGGCCTCTTGTAAAAAGTCTTCTGCGAAGGTCGCTGTCCATGGACAGCCAGGTTCCTATTTACTCACCTTCTGTTGACCTAAAACCTGCACAGGTATCGTCGTCCTCCTCACCAGGAGCTAATGATTCCCAGGAAACATTTAATGTATCTCAAAAGTTATCCTTGAAAGAGTCATCAGAGAAGTTAGTCTTGGATGAGAAACCACAGATAATACACCCACATCGCCTTAGGTCTTTCAGTGCCTCTCAGTCAACCGATAGGGAGGTTGCTTCCCCTCTCTCAGAGGTGCGGATAAAAACTGAACCGAGCAGTCCACTTTCAGATCCTGCTGAAATAATTAGAGTTACAGTGGGTGATGCTTCAGCATCGATAAATAAAGACTTTGCTTTTAAAACCGAGGATGTTCATAAGGAACTGAGCAGACTTCCAGCAAAAAGGAGATTTCAGGATGATAGAATGCTGCCATTCAAGAAGCTGAAGGCAGATGAGCAGGCTTCTCCTGGGTCAGAAGAGAACTTTGAGGAAGGCTCGAGCCCTACGCACCTTGATGCTGATTTTCCTGATTCTGATGTCAGTAAAGATGAATACTGCGAGATGGAAGAAGCAAGACCAAATAAAAAATTCAAATGCAAACACTGCCTTAAGATTTTCAGGTCCACAGCAGGTCTTCATCGTCATGTTAACATGTATCATAACCCAGAGAAGCCCTATGCTTGTGACATATGCCACAAGAGATTTCACACCAACTTCAAAGTGTGGACTCACTGCCAGACGCAGCATGGAATTGTGAAGAATCCCTCACCGGCTTCCAGTTCGCACGCCCTTTTGGATGAGAAATTCCAAAGAAAACTGATCGATATAGTGAGGGAGAGAGAAATCAAAAAGGCTCTGATCGTGAAACTAAGACGTGGCAAGCAGAGCTTTCAGGGTCAGTCTGCTTCACAAGCACAACAAGTCATCAAGAGGAATTTAAGGTCGAGAACCAAAGGAGCCTATATTTGTACCTACTGTGGGAAAGCTTATCGTTTCCTCTCGCAGTTTAAGCAGCACATAAAAATGCACCCAGGGGAGAAACCAATCGGAGGGAATAAGGCTCCTAAGCAGAAGGATCATATTCATATTGAAAGCCCAGTGGAAAACAAGGAGGTGTATCAGTGCCGTCTCTGCAATGCCAAGCTCTCCTCACTCATTGAACAGGGAAATCACGAGCGACTCTGTAGGAACGCTACTGTCTGTCCTTACTGCAGCCTTAGGTTTTCTTCTCCAGAGCTGAAGCACGAGCATGAAAGCAAGTGTGAGTACAAGAAGCTCACTTGTCTCGAGTGCATGCGTACCTTCAAATCATCCTTCAGCATCTGGCGCCATCAAGTTGAGGTTCACAATCAAAACACGATGGCTCCATCTGAGAACTTTTCCTTACCTCTCATGGACCACAATGGAGAAATAACTAGTTCGTCAAGATTGCCTCTGCAGTCGGAGTCCAATAAAATGAACAATTTTGTTGCTGCAAAGGAGGATGGTGTGTTCAGTGATTCGTCAGAACAAATCAATTTTGATTCCGAAGATTCCTCATGCCTACCTGAAGACTTAAGCGTCTCCAAGCAGTTTAAAATCCAGATCAAAGAAGAGCCTGCAGATGATATAGAGGATGAGGTCACCGAAACAAGCAGGGAACCTAAGGAAGCAGTCTCCAAGAAGGATGCAAATTTGTGGCCCTGTGAGAAGTGTGGGAAGATTTTCACCTTGCGTAAACAGCTGGAGCGTCACCAAGAGCTCCTGTGCTCCGTGAAGCCGTTTATTTGCCATGTGTGTAACAAGGCCTTCCGAACGAATTTCCGGCTGTGGAGCCACTTCCAGTCTCACATGTCACAGGCTGCAGAGGAGTCCACAAACAAGGAGCCTGAGATATGCCCACCAGCTAACTCCCCATCCCCACCGCCCTTACCCCCACCCCCGCCACTCCCCAAAATCCAGCCTTTGGAGCCAGATAGTCCGACGGGCTTGCCAGAAAGCTCCAGTACTACTGAGAAATTGTTTGTGCCCCAGGAGTCAGACACGCTCTTCTACCACGCCCCGCCGCTCTCAGCAATCACATTCAAAAGACAATACATGTGTAAACTCTGTCACAGGACTTTCAAGACGGCTTTTAGTCTCTGGAGCCATGAACAGACACACAATTAGCTTTAACAGAGACCTTACAAAGCTGGCTGGGGGTGGGCTTGTGTTCAGGGTCTCACATGTCTGCCACACAGGCTTGAAATCTAAGAGGATCAAAACAGTGATGAAAAATCTGGAATTTGTGATGCTGCTTGGATTTGAAGATTAGGGGAAGCTAACTTGGTTACTAGGTAGAAAGCAGAGTAATTTAAAATACTGTGGTCTGGGATCTAATAGTAACAGTATAAATTTTATTTCATTTAACACTGAAATACGATTGCATCCGGATTGTATGCATGGATCTTCATCCTGTGATGTTGGTGTGTGCGTGTGTATTATATATAAAGTTATATATTAAATGAAAGAGCAACAACAATTTGGATTCTAACTGTGAGCTTATCGTAGTGAGATACTGTAACCAACTTCATTAATTTGTTTTTAAAAAGGAAACCAACGCAGGAGCTCCATATAAATAGTTGCCATGCACTGGCAGTTAGGGAGGAAGTGGATGGAGTGTCTTGCTGTATTGACTTAGGTCTTAGAAACCTTTAGCAATAACAAATAAACCTCAAGTTTGAGTAATTCTGATGTTATTGGATACGAATGTTTGCTGTTTTAAGGGAACATAGAATTGTTTTGTTGTTGTATGGAACTTGTGCAAATTAAAATAGAATCTAAAGTCAGCAATATTATTACTAAGATTTTATATAAGAATTAGCAGCAAGTCTGCTTTAGCCATTTAATTATAAGTTTCTAAGGAAAATCAAGAGTGGGGGTACTTCACTTTATATAACGTCCCAAAGACTAATTTCCTATGGATACTTGTGTAGCTGAAGTCATTGTATAACAGCCATCATAACGCAAATGGTACTGTTTATAACATGAACTGGGGCTGAATGGATGTCAGACAAGTTTCATAGTTTTGTTTCCACTATTTGTACAACTGTTTGTAATTCTAACTTACAAAGGAATGTATAACTATTAAATCAACAAGAGTGAGCTCATCGAGGGACAGATGATGAGTTGTGTTTCTAAACACAGTTATAAGCTTGGCCATGAGTACAAAGATATGTTTTAGCAGAACCTAAAAATGTAAATATTTATATAGACACCTGTATAAATGAAGAAGTATGTATTTGAAATTTGTATTAAGCGTACATATCCAGCTCAAAGCAGAGGAGAAAATCACACTACAGTCACTGCATTTTCTGAATACGATGCATAGAGTAGTTCTTTCTGCCGCATTTCTATCATATGTGATACTGTGTTGCAATTTTCCAATTTGTTGAAAATTGTGGTAATAATGGGCTGCTGATACTCCTTGTGGTTCCATTATTTTACCTCAAATCACAACTGGAGCATTTAGTGTAAGTAGGATCATACATATTTACCAGGAGCTATAGCAAGGGTCCAAATTTTTCTGTAAGTACTCACCCAGAAGTAGGAGGTGAACTAACAGTGAGAAATTCTTCTGCTGGAATTTAAACTTAATGGAGCAGTGATGGATTAGAGTGAAGGTAAATGATGCAAACAGTGTTTCTGATCCTGACCAACCTTCCCCTGCAGGGCTGGGAGAGGGGGAATGTCATTCCACACTGCTGAGTCAGTGCCCAGGCTGTGTCTGCTGAAACCAGCACGGGTTGGGCCACCAATTTCAGGGGGAGCCGAGTGAGGCTTTAATTCTGCATGTAACCATAACTGTTTTCTCGGTATCCCAAACTCAAAAGTTCAAAGAATTGCAAGCTGACACTGAGTTTTATCAAAACTAAGCACAAGTGTAATTCCTGAGGCTCTGAGGATGGGCATCCTTGATAAGGCACAGACCAGAGTAGATTTTTCTCAGTGAAAGCCCAAGTGTGTCACCATTTTTTCCCTACAGATTTTTAATTATTTTTCCTGTAATTTAAGTTTAAAAGAATTCACTCAGGATGGACCCCTGACTTTTTTTTCAGCTACCAAAAAATTTGCAATGTTAGTTTCAAGCCTCTTCTGCTTCATTTTTGACCAAATTCTGAAATTTTTACTAAACACTTCTAATAGTAATATCTTGCTCTTTTTTGTCCTCTTTCAAGCAAATTGTAGCTGAATATGATTAGGCTAATTTGCTTGAGTATCAGTTAAACTCTTTCAGTGGCATTGCAGTTAAACGAGGTACTTGCTTAATAGTGACATTTCCAGTTACTGACTTTTTTATTCCACCTAATAAGACTAGATTTCTTTCCTACCAGAAACAATTTCAAACTAAAATGGTTATTGCACTTAACCTGGTTTTTTTAAAAAAAAAAAAATCAGAAAAACATAAAGACCTGCTAAGTATCCTTTAAATGTATTTAAGAAATTTGTGCATATAAGATATGGACATTTTTTGGTAAAACGGTTCCTGAATTTTCCTCAATGATTCCCCTACACGAGAGTCTGAAAGTTTAGCTGTAGCCTTTTAAAGTTCCTTACAAAGGAAGGTGGCAGCGAGCTCAGCTGGGTCAGAGCCATCTCACTTCCAACTGGGATTCTGCTCTGTAATGGGATGATAAAATTCTACACACTTTAAATCGAAGGCTTGTACAACACCTTTGCAGAAACCTTGACCTTTTTCCTAGTGTACTAAAAAATAATCCATCAAATATTTTTGCTCTAAGTAGCCTCCTGAGTTTCTATTCAGTTTTTTTTTTGGTTTTGGGAGGGGTTTTAAAGTTTTGTTTTTGACTTCGAGTGTGTTCTGTGTGGGTTGTTTTTTTTTTTTTAATTTTTTTCCTGTTGTTTAGTAAAGGAATTCAGGATCTCTAAAATTTAAATATGAGATGTTTATATAGTAGTTCTGGTTTTCTATTACCTTTTATACAGTATCTTAAAAAGCCCTTGATAGAAGTGTTTATTTTGGAGGATACGGAATAAATATGCTTCCACTTATATAACTTTAATATATGTTTTAAAAGTTAAATTATGGGGGAAAAAATGTTAGTTGCTTGTTTATAAATAAAGATCTTTTGAAGAGTGTCTAGTTTGGCTGCAGCCAAAATAAAAGGCAAATTTATTGATACAAAAGCCTGTCTTCATCATATTTTGTTTAATTTTATAGCTGTGTACTAAAGTGACACAAAGTTAGAGGTCTTGTTAAATATAAAAAGCGTTTCGCTTTTTTTCTTAAAACTTGTGACAGGAATGTGCAGATGTTTTAATATATAGATTAGAATCTATAATTCTTTTCTTTTTTTGCTATTTTTGTAATCTGTCAGATAAATCTCAGCGAACTATCCTGCTTCAGTGGAAGTAGCGGGGAAACTTGTATTGCATTTAAGAGGGGCAGGGTTGAGCCAGGAAATATATTTTGGTTGGGGACTTTTTTTTCCCTTTCAGGCACCATGTTGGCAAAGCCTCTAAGCCTATGCTTAAGTCCATTAAGATCAGTCTTAATTTTTTTTTTTTTTTTAAAGTGCTTAAGTTCTCTGCTGAATTGGGACCATGATCAACCTGGAAAATGAGCAATGGCAGCAAAATACCTGCAGATTTTTTTCTTTAGAGTCCTAGAACCAAATGTTAAAGTGAATTTTCCTCTCCATAAACCCTGCATATAGAGCTGGGGTGTAGTTTTAAAATAACAAAGGATACGAACCAGGAATGATTCTGTCTCTAGTTTCATGGGGGTTTTTTTTGTAAGGGGGAGTGAAACACCCTGTGACAGGTAATTAAGGAGATAACCTGGTGAAGTGGGTGACGCCAGCATTTATCTGGGGTGTTTCAGAACCGAGATATTTCCTTATCTGTGACCCCAGAGAGTTGTGAGAGGCTTTTCCTGCATTTCCTGTTTAGGCAGGAACATCCAGGAGACTTTTTTGCCTGATGTTGTTTGTTTTCCCCCCAAGCAGGACATGTGGGTTTGCTCTGAAGTTCTAAGGGGACTCTGTATTCCAAGCTTCCAGTGTTAAAACTAGTTCCTCCCATGGGATAAGGACAGACTATGCCTAATTTCTTGGCTCTGACAGTGAGGGTGCAAATATTTGGCATGAGCCTGTAACCTGGCATGTGCCTATACTGTTCAATGAAATTGTTTACATTTTCCTACCAGAACATTTAAATAAAAATCAAAACAAGCTTAGGGGTTGGGGTTTTTTTGGAGTTTTTTGTTTTGGTTTGTTTTGGGTTTTTTCTTAGTGTTGGTGTTAATGAATCAGTGTTAAAAATCTTTTTCTGTTGTTGCTGAACACAACCTGATAGTATTTTTAATGGCATTGATTCTTGTTTATTTAAAATGACTTGTGAAAAACTGTACTGTAACTGCTGACACAGAAAGGGACACTATCAAGAGAAAGGCTGGATACAGAAAATGGACTTATCTGTATTAGAAATACTTGATATTAGTGAAATAAAAGAATTTAAAACCACAGATTGAGTCATAACACCTGAGCTGCTTGGGCATGAAAATGCCTGTTGCAGGCATCCTCAGTTGTTGTAAGGATGTCTGGAAAATGTATCTGAATTCTGTGGATTGAGCTGATTTTTCACGCTGATTTTTCTCTCACTGTTTCAGAAAAAAGGACTCAATCCAATTTTTCCTTTTCCACTTCCTCAGCAATACACATTATCTTTTAAAGACACAAGCTTCCCACTACTGCAACAGCATCTTTAATTCAAATATGTACATAAAGCCAGAACAAACTCCCTTTTTCAGTGTAGCATGCAAAATACACTTAAAGTACATATTTCAAGGCTTATTCTTGACAGTGTCCCTTTTTTAAAAAGCAGGAAAGTGGGATCACTTTTAGTGGTTGGGTACAGGGGAATAATTCCTTACAGTTTCTAGAAATTGGAATTATCCAATACATTTGCTAGAGAATTTTTCCAGTTAGTCACACAAAATCACTTGTCATTTTAAAGGATTATAGAGTTAAGACAAACGATGCTGGGTTTATAATCCTGTGTACCTTACACATTCTATATCCGTTCAATACACCAGGATGGGTTTTTACTTTTTTTTAGGACTGAGACTTAATAGCTTAAGGTAACTTTTTCTTTAATGTAATGTAAATCCATTGCTGCTTTGTACAACTTTTTCTACTGTGTGTTTTCTTTACTTAGATCTTGACTAAGAAATGTTGGCGTCCAATAAACTTACACTTTGTTTCTTTTGAAATCACTGTGTCTTCTGCTGGAATCTCTTGGCAGAGTGGGATGTTATTGCACATACCATTGTGTCTGCAGGGTGGGAAGTGTGTTTGTAAAAAGCATCTTTTGTTCTGTTTGTTGGATGTAAATGCTACTTTTACCTTGCTAAAATAATGGCTTTTTGTTTGTTTTAGTAGGTGCCCCACCGAAGCTTTTACTGGAAAATACGAGAAAACCAACTGCTTTTGGCAGTCTTAAAAACTTAAGCACGGCCCAAATTCTGCTTCCTACGAAATCAATGATTAAAAGGGGAATTTGTGGAGGGAACACACATCAACTGAGTGTCTCATATAAAACTGGACTGAGCCAGATGTTTGAAAGGACATGGTCAGGAATGTTTATGGCGTGTTGCAGTGCTCTCCTCCAAAGCAGTTTTGCTGCTTGTATCTCCCTCCTCAAAACGCCCTGTATGAGAATGTAATGTGTGGATTCCCACGGTGCAGGAAATGTTCTTTCTATCTTTTGGAAACAGGGTTTCCTCAGTTCCCCTCTTCAAACTGGACAGGACCTGTCTTTGAGAACGCTTAGGCCAGTTTTCTCAGCTTCTTGGAGTCCCCATCTGCTGTCCCTTGCCATTTTTAACTTGTGCAATTTCATCGAGCCGGTTTCGCTCACATTTAACAGAGGAGAAAAGGTCTCCAGAGCTGACCTCCCACAAGTCTCATACAAATCACTGACTGGATATCGAGGAGTGGTCTCAGTGGGAAAGACAAGACTTGCAACAGGACGATGTGCTGAAGAGTTCAGTGCACTTTTTCCCCCAGTGCTTGTCACTGTGTGCACCGTGTTATCAGAGTGAGCGGGGCAATAGGTCAGGTGAAACGCGGGGCATGGCTGAAGGACCAGCTCTGCCAAATGCTCAGATCAAGGCTTGAAAGGGCACTCCAAACTCCAAGAGGATTTGGCCTCTCTTTGAAAACTGGCCTGTTCCTCTGTGGAGTATCCCTGTTCCTCCAAAGTTAGGTGAGCTGTGGAAAAGGCAAAGAGAGGGTGGAGAGCTGCTCTCTGACTCATTCCCAGAGTCATAAATCCCCAGAGATTTGGCCCCCTCTTTCTCCTTTCGGCATAGGGAACTCTTCCAGCTCTTCCTGCATCCAGTTAAGATCAGCACAGAGTCCTCTCTCCATCACTGTTTCAGAGCAGACAGTTCTGCTTCAGTGCTGCACAAAAAACTCTCCACAGACCATACAGCCTATATTTAACATAAAACTCAAGAAGTAGACCAAAATGATAAAAAGCTACTGATAATGCCATGAGCACTGCACCTGTTTTCATGGTTATTTTCGTTCTAATTCCAGTTGTCCATTTCTAAGGCAGTTGCTCTGTAAACAAATCCAGGAATGGATTTTTTTTTTTTTTAAATATACAAACACTAACAGGATTGGTTTTACTATTAGACATCCATGGATAACATTTATGTTTCCAGTCCTGAAACACTCTGGCAATAAAAATTTTCAAGGTGTTGCCTGCAGTGAAGCGACGTAGACAACTTTTATTGCACCTTCATATCACGCAGTACATCCAAAGTCGGTTTCTGCCAACAAAGACCTTGCTTTAAATTGCCTCTGCAGTTTTGACAAACCTTTAAAAATTTCTTAATGTCTTGATAGTTCAGGCTCCAGGATGGATACAACTCTCCAGAGTCGTGGAGCCCTGGTTGTAGTCAGCACTTAAGCTGATAGCTGAGGGCTCAGGCTCTCCTCTAGCAACATGCACCTCTCCAAAGAAGTTGACTGGTGTTAAAAACAAGGCAGTAAGACCTGCTGGGATTACTGATATCCAGGGATGCTTCTGCTGGAAGGAAGAGACTGTGCTGAGATCTGCAGGCTCTGCAGGCAGGTGACTGAAGGATCAAAGGGCAACGAGCCAGAAGAAGAGGTCAGAGAAAGTACAATGACAACAGCAGAAGGATGTGAGATACAGAAGAGCCCACGCTGTGGCCCTGCCAAAAACAAGAAGACAAAAACATCAGCCTCTGTTTTAAGGTGTAATTTGTGATGAATATGGGTATTTTGGTTCCCACTTTTTCCCTTCTTCCCTAAAGAACGAGGTGTCCCTGGGGTATGACACCTTCTAACCCTTTTTGTCTGACAGAAACTGCACCCATTACTCTTTTATCATCCATCACTCTATGCTGTAAAGTCTATGGAACAGTTTAAGGGAAAGAAAACTTGCCATAAGACTATTTAATAATATTTCCTCTACAGTCTTGCACTGGGGGAAGTTTTGGTCCTCTTGGAACAGGCTTCAAAGACTGCCCATCCTGAGGCCTTCCCCAGGTGTGCCAGCTATAGCTATGCAGTAATTGCTGCTGACTCTTCTTTAATCACCAATCAGCTGAGCAAACAAACGCCACAAGAAGGAAATTTTGCTTTATTAGCTTGCATTCAGGTTACTTGTTTCAAGAAAAATTTGACTGGGGCACATAAAGGCATGCAAATGCATTTTTTGAAACCATGAGGAAAAAAAAAATATAATGTAAAAACACTAAACTGGCACTCAGAATAAGACTGGAGGAGACTCACAGATATTAAAATGAGATTTGAAATCGGGTGGGTTTTTACCAAATATTAATACAAGGCTTGAGAAGGAGAGAATCACGTAGAATTTTAATTTTATGGACACGATCCTATAAGCTGTTCAGTACCTCTAATGCTGTGTACAGGCATTAGGAGGAGCCAGAAGAAAAACGACTGCACCATCACAGCCACGGAAGAGCCACGCTCGAAAGCATCCCACTGAAAGTGAAGCCCTCTCTCTATATATGCATATATGTATATAAAAATGCACGGGAGTGTGCTTAAATGTGCCTTAGTTCCACAGAAACCAGTTTGGAGAAAATACCCTGTTGGGCCAAAGGTGTGTCACAATACACTTTGCCCCAAAGGTGTCTTCTCTGGTATTTCCTTCACTAAGGAACGTGGTTTCTGCCTGCTGTGGGGTGCAGCTCCACACTCCTGAGCCCTTGTTGGGACTGCCAAGGAGGAGCCCAGTCTATCCCAGCCCGAAAAAATGCGGGAGCATTAATTGTAGTCAACACCTATTATGGTAACATACAGTCAACACGCTGGAACATAATTGAATAAACTCTTCAGGACTGAAGAGTTTAAAGCGTTTTGCCCTTTCCTGGGGCCATAACAAATGGAGTTATCCTTGGATTTGCATAACTGTATTGTGAGCGAGCCACGGGCTCCAGGCTCAAGTGTTTCAACCTTAGCCCAGCACCCCTGGGGTGTGTTCTGGGATTGACAAATTGACGCAGAACTGGCACAAACCCTTGGATTTTCTTAGCTTTCTAGCTGAGTTGGAGCATTTCCATTGCTCTTCGAGGGGGTTCCAAGATTTCCCAAAACCTTTCTTCCATACTCTTGCTGTTGGTTTCCCACAAAACTGCTTGAAGTGCCGCTGCTCTCAGGCTAAAACTTGAAGGTCTCTTTTTCTACTTACCAAGTTTTTTCTTCTTTCTGATGCCCAACGTTCCCAAAGCCAGTTGGTCTGAGTGTCCCCAAACATCTGTCCGAGGGGCACACGCGTGTTTGCCCTGCATGGGAGAAGCTCACACTCCTGGGAAGCCACCATCTCCTGGGCTGGAGGCCAAGATTTCGGAGGGGCACTCCAGTAGTCCCTCGTCAGGAGATTCTTCAGCTCTGTCTTGGACATGGGAAGCCTTAAGCGTTTGGACACTGTGTTAATTCCGAGCCTAAATTAACCCACAGGCGAGAAAATTCATGAAGCTGGAGCCACCCATCGTGTCTAGAGTGCCGTCCTTGAGGAAAGCAGCTCAGAGCTCAGCAGCCTCCCAGATCCAGCACCACCACCTCTGGTGATCCTGGCGCTCTCTGGTGGAGAGAACAGAACCGGTGAAAAAAAAGAGAAAGGAAAAAAAATAGCTTGTCTGTTTTAGTCTGTAAAAGCTCATGTGTTATACCGAAATTTGGTAAATATATTTTTGAAGAGTCATCGTAATATAAAAAGAATAATAGTGTCAAAAATGATTTTCCTTCCTTCTTTGCGGCGCCAGATAAAAGTAGTTAAAGGAACTATCAGCAGTTCCAGGCAAAATATCTGTTGTTTGATTTTGTTGGTTTTGCAAAATTGTGACCTCTTAGGAATAGATTAATTACCAGATATTGAATAATGGAATCATAGACTGGTTTGGGTGGGAAGGAATCTCAAAGACCATCTCATTCCAACCCCCTGCCATGGGCAGGGACACCTCCCACCAGCCCAGGTTGCTCCAAGCCCCATCCAACCTGGCCTTGGACACTCCCAGGGATCCAGGGGCAGCCACAGCTTCTCTGCCCAACCTGTGCCAGGGCCTGCCCACCCTCACAGGGAGGAATTTCTTCCTAACATCTAATCTAACCCTGCCCTCTTTCAGTTTGAATTCACATCTGGAGAGAAAGAAAAGTAAGATCCTGCACAGAAAAGCAAGATAGTTATAATATGACAAAATCATGACCGTTACAAATGATGGCATTTATAAAATGAATGGGTGGAATACTGGTGTGCTACGATGAATACAAACACCACGGTGCCATTATTTGTCTGTTGTTCCATCTTGTTCTTTTTCTTTGTATTCTGGTTTTAGGGTTAAAGGACCTCTTGATTGGTTCAAAAATGCCTTCAAAAGAAAGTGAAGTTTCCAGGGTGTACCAGCTTGGGTCCTTGGTTCTCATAGAATTTAAACATGGCTTTGCAGCTTTGCTTTATAGCTAAACTCGTAATTCAAATTTATGATTGGGAAAAAGGGAACATTGTGACCCACTTGCTTTGAAATTTAGCCAGTTTGTCAGCAGCTATATTCATGGGGCATGGTTGTTTTTTCAAGACATTTTTAGGACCAGGACTGTATATCAATAACATTTACAATAACAAAGCTATAAAAGCAATTTTCTGATCTAATGAAAAACTCAGCTCCTGGCAGTATGTCTTCTTAAGCAATTAAGAAATATAGGTATTTGGGCAAAGAAGAACTGAATGACCTAAACGAGCTGAAGTTTCTCTTTCAACTATGAGGTGTTACTTGTTCTTTGGTGTTTAGATAGATTAAGTGTCTCCTGATTTTAGAAAAGAACTGAAAATAAAAGCAGTCAGTGTGGAGGTGTAATGATGTCATCATCCCTGTGCTTTTTGTGAACAGAGAAAGAGACACCAAAATGCTACATGTGAGGAGTAACATGCCCATGAGGGAACACATTTCAGGAATGAATATTAACGTGTGTTGTTCCGGCAGCAGAGCTGACAGTGAAGAGTGTGCCTCAGGCTGACTGTTATGCTATAAAATCTCATCAAGAGGACATGGTTATAGCCTAAAGGTGGCCTCACATGGAGTTCTGGAGTGCTGGGAAAAGCTCTGCTGGCCAAAGCACTGTTTTGCCAAACTAAGCATATCTTACATGATTGTACTGCCCTGACAAAGCACTTGTTTCAGACTTTGGTTAGACTGCATGTATGGCCCCTTAGGAACCTTCTCTTTCTTTCACGAGTAGAAAACATACTCTGGAGCTCAAAGGCAGAGAATTAGAGGGAAAGGCTTGAGTTGATTTTATCTCTGTGTGTTGTAATTGTGTAAGTGATCATTTAATTGCAGTGATTGAACCTACTCCACACTGGTTTGGGGTTTGTTGGGTTTTTTTTTTTTGCCACTGTTCAGTCGCTCACAGCTTTAAAAATCAAATTGATTAAAATAACTGTGATTTCATCCTGTTCCCTTTCCTCACATCTATAACGTGGGACTCGGGGTAATCTCAGATTCCTGGTGCTAGATTTGAGTGTATGCCCCGGGGTGTCCCCCCCTGTCACACACACTTAACCTGTGTCAGGTCTGAGCCCCCACTCCACCCACCTGCAACGAGTCTGCCAGTTCAAACCAATAGTCAAGGTCCTAAAATTCTGCCCACGTTCAGCCTGCAGGGTGAGAAGGAGCATCCAGAACAGATTCAGACCCTGGCGGTTAATGGGTGAGATGTTCCTTTGTTCTTCATGTGCCTCAGGGAGCTCTACCAGCAAAACATTCTAGAACGGCTCTGGCATCACTTTAGGTCAGGGGAAGCTCCAGGTGTGCAGTTTTCTTCTTGCCTTTCCAAAACAGAGTGAAGCAGTTAACAAAATTCATACTTCAAAGGACCAAAACGGGACACGGGAAGTAACCACAATGAATGATGTATTTATAACTCTCTTGTTCCACAACCCTTATAAAATCAACCCTGTATCAATCTCCCTCACTTTACGTTTCTGACACAGACATATACTTGCTATTTAAAAGGAAAGCTGGGATTTGGGAAATACAGAAGTTATTTAATAAAAATATAGCACCTAGCAGAGCCAAGGAGCAAGTCAGTCTCACAGTTCCCAGCTTCAAAGTACACAGAATTATGAGAAATTAATTACTTTATTAATCACATCCCCAGAGCTATGCTTTGATGGGTAAGATCCTGAGTGCTCAGAGTGGGCTATTCCAAGTTCCAAGGTGCATGAACAAAGAAAATAATTAAATATTAACTACCACATATTTTTGGTATCCTTCAAAAGTAGAAATGTTAAGTATCTCTGGTAACAAGATAGCTGATAAAGTTCTGTAAAGGAAAACTGTTCTAACATCTCAGTGTTACCTTTTACTCTTTCTTGCCATTTCACATTCACTAATTAGACTCATAAAATTCCTGCCACTTAAAGAAAACTGTCTATGTGACAAATGTGGGGAAATGAAACATGGGACAACAGGGCAGGAAACATGGAAACGAGGGCAGGTTTGTCTGCCACGATGCAGTGCTGTATGAGAAAACCCCAAGGAGAAAAGCTGGTACAGCAAAGATACTGGTTTGGATGTGAAAATGAGCCCAAGTAATCAGTCTGGTCTCTGAGCAGGGTCAGTTAACTAATGTATGGAGCTGTGCTAAGATGGCAATATGGCTCTGGTTGTGGATCTCTGGAGATCTCAGCACTCTGCTCCCTGGAATCATGCAGGTGCACTCTGAATTATCAAAGAAGGTGTCCCCTTGGTGAAAGAGGACCGGGTCAGGGAGTACTGAAGCAAACAGAACACATGTAAGTGCATTGGCCCTGATGGGATGCACCCACATGTGCTGAGGGAGATGGCAGAGATCAGTACAAGGCCACTCTCCATTGCCTTTGGCTGATCACAGTACCTGGGAGAAGTGCCCAAGGACTGGAGGAGAAAGGCAGAGTGGAGGGTGCCAGGAGCTGGCCTTGCCTTGATCCTGAAGAAGGTGATGGAGCAGCTAATCCTGGGCGCTGTTTCCACACAGGTGGGGGACGAGGTGATCAGTCACCATCAGGAGGGTTTCACCAAGTGACCAACGGTACAAACTCATACAATTAAACCACTGGTTTGGTGAACAAGGGGAGAGCAGTGGACATTGCCTACTGAGACTTTTGACACTGCCTCCCCTGAGATCCTCATGGAGTAGCTGATGAAGTATGGGCTGGATGAGCAGACAGTGAGGTGGATGGAGAACTGGCTGAACAGCTGGACCCAGAGAGTGATGATCAATGGCACAAAGACTAGCGGTGACCCCAGGGGCCAGTACTGGGTTCAGTCCTACTCAACAGCTTCATTAATTATCTGGGTGGCGGGGCAGTGTGTACCTTTGGCAAATTTGCTGGTGACACAAAGCTGGGAGGTGTGGCTGACACAGCAGAGTTGTGCTGCCATCCAGAGGGACGTGGACAGGCTGGAGAAATGGGCTGGCAAATCCCATGCAGAGTTCAGCAAGGGGAAGCACGAAGTCCTGCACTCAAGGAGGAACAACTCCAGCCACCAGCACGTGCTGGGGGTCAGCTGGCTGGAGAGCAGCTTTGTGGAAAGGACCTGAGGGTCGTGGTCAACTGTAAACTTAATATGAGCCAACATGTGTCCTTCCATCAAAGAAGGTCAATGGTATCCTCAATTGCAATAGGAGGAGTGCTGCCAGCAGGCTGAGAGGAGGAATCCTTGCCCTCTACTCAGCTGTGGTGAGGCCACACCTAAAGTGCTGTGTCTCCACTGGAGAGAGCCCAGGGAAAGGCCACTAAAGATGATTGATGGGCTGGAGCATCTCTCATACGAGGAAAGGCTGAGGGAACTGGAGGAGGAAGAGGCAAGAGAAGTGTCAGGACCGCAGGTGGGATTTTATCTGTGTATATAAATGTCTGAAGGCAGGGTGGAAAAAGGAGAGTCAGGCTCTTTTCAGTGGTGTCCAGGTGACAGAACAAATTGAAATACAGGAGGTTCCCTCTGAACATAATGAAAAACACCTTTTCACTTTGAGGGTGACCAAGCACTGGAACAGGCTGGTCAGAGAAGCTGTAGAGTCCAGGGAGATATTCAAAAGTCATCAAACTGGACGTGGTCCTGGACAAGGGGCTCTGGGTGGCCCTGATTGTAATGGGGAGCTGGACCACATGACCTCCAGAGGTCCCTCCCATCTACAACCATTCCATGTTTCTGTCATGTACTCACCTCCCTTTCTTCTTACCTCTGCTTCTAGCCACGAATGGGCTTGACAATGTCCAGCAAAGAAGCATTTGCTGTCTGTCTCTGAGCCCTCAGTAATTCCACTCGGAATCCATGGCACACACTCCAATGGGCTGGAATTCCAGTTTCCAGCAAGAAAAATATGTTTCTGCCCTTTAAGACAAGGCTCTCAAAGGGCCAAAACCTGAGCAGAGCAAGAACAGACACCTCACTACCAGCCTCAGTGACTTGATCGCTGGTTGTTTTACCGCATGGATTGGGAAAAGAAATTCCGGTGAGGTTCTTTGGATGAGAGATGCCATGGGTAAACACAGACACTATGGAAGAAACAGAGCAGGAAAAAAAAAGGCAATACAAAAGTGAGGACACAAACAGCGATAAGCTGATAAGGCAGCACTCTGAAAACCAAACAGGAACCGACTGAAAATGAATGTGACCAAAATAAATAATTCCGAAACTTTTATTTACTATCGAAATACAATTTCCTCCTCTTTATCACAAACCTCCTACTGATAACAACAGCATAGCCTGCAGGACGTGCTTAGTCCTGAATTGATATTCCAGGCTGCAGATCACAATGAAACACGGAACTGGGCTTTTCCTCCTTCCAGGGAGTTTGACATCCTCAGCAGAGGAGATGATGAGGCACCAGGAAGAAAAGGGAAGCTTATGTTCACCCCTTGATAGGAAGCAGGTTGGAAAAAGAAATGTCTTGTAATCAACACAGCAGTTCCCTCCCTCGGTGCTGTGAAGGCTGAGCCCAGACCCCCAAACGTTACCCTGACATGTAAAGAGGTGCCTTCACGGAATGCTTGCTTTGTGCTGAGGGCAAGAGTGGCAATTTCATCCACTGGCATTTGTAACTTTGCCACAAAACAGGTGAGAAAACCTCAGCTTCGTGAACACAAAGATTATATGATCTTTCTTTTCAGGGAAGGGAGCCAGGCCCATCCGTAGCCGACCCACCGTGCCCACAAATGACATTAAAGGGGTTATTTATGTGTGCAAAGCTGCTGTTCATACGATTCTTCATTTGCAGTTGCTGCTCAGTGTGCAAACGGCATCACTCCGTAGCAGCAGGGAAGGGGAAACCTCCCCTTGTACAAAAAACAACAGAAACTATTAGTTTGACGTCTGTGTCCTCATCGGGCTGCTGAACACCCCTGAAATTCCCCCTCTTAGCCCACCCTTGCGAGCACTCTTCCCGTCCCGCTCTGCTCGGGTTTGGGAGGGAAGTGCCCTCTCAGGGAACACCACACACTGCCCACCCCAAGGCCTTTTTATCCCCGGGGCACCAGGAGTCCACCCCGAGGGCACCAGATGTCCACCCTGAAACCCTCTTACCCCCGAGGGCACCAGATGTCCACCTCTCTTACCCTTGGGGTACCAGGAGCCCCTCTTACCGCTGCATCACCAGGTGCCCACCACGAGCCCCTCTACCCCCAGGGGCACCGGGAGCTCACCCCTAGGTCCTCCTTACCCCCGGGGGCACCGGGAGCCCACCCCAAGGCCCTATTACCCCCGAGAGCACCAGACATCCACCTCGAACCCCTCTTACCCCCGAGGTATGAGGGTTCCATTCCAAGGCCAACAGACATCCACCCAGGATACCAGGGGTCCATCCCCAGGGCAACAAACATCTACCCTGAACCCCTCTTACCCCCGAAGACACCAGATGTCCACCTTGAACCTCTCTTACCCTTGGGGTACCAGGTGCCCACCACGAGCCCCTCTACCTACAGATCGCAAGAGCGTCGTGCAGGGACAGAGTTA
>VWZG01010627.1:32361-54726 GCA_013396735.1 Grallaria varia
GGGATGCCCGGCCCGGAGGGGATGCCCGGGCGGGATGGGAGGACGGGATGCCCGGCGCGGGGGGGATGCCCGGCTGGGATGGGTTGCCCGGCCGGGGTGGGAGGAGAGGATGCCCGGCCGGGATGGGAGGACGGGATGCCCGGGCCGGATGGGATGCCCGGCCGGGATGGGAGAACAAGATGCCCGGGTGGGAGAGGATGCCCGGCCAGGATGCGAGGACGGGATGCCCAGCCCGGAGGAGATGCTTGGCCGGGAGGGGATGCCTGGTTGGGATGGGAGGATGGGATGCCCGGCCGGGATGGCAGGAAGGGATGCCCAGCCCGGATGGGAGGAGGGGATTCCCGGGCAGAGGGGATGCCCGGGCGGGATGGATGGAGGGGATGCCCGGCCGGGATGGGATGCCCAGCCGGGTTGGGAGGGGAGGATGCCCAGCCGGGATGCGGCCGGAGCCTCCCGGGCGTGGGGCTGTGCCCGCACCTAGGGTGTGCTCCAGGGATAAACCAGCGTGCTGCTGCTGCGTTCCTGCCCCTCCGTGTGTCCGTGTATTCACACGTGGCTGCTCGGCAGGGGTTTGCCCGAAGCAGCCGGGCAGAGGCACGGGATGGGCGCGGGCGTGGGAGCGGGGAAGGATGGGGAGAAGGGAAAGCCGTGAGCCCCGCAGCCCCTGGCCCCGCCGATAACATTGTTCGGGCGTGGGGAGGAGGAAACAATGGAAACTTCCTGGCCTGGGCCTCCGGCCCGTCCTTCGGCAAATAATTCCCAGAGCTGGGCTTCCCCCGTGTTGCTGAGCCCGTGTGGTGTGATTCCAAGGGCTGGTGTCCCTCCCCAGACCGGCTGGAGGGTGGGATGCTCAGGGGTTTGGCCGGTTTGCTTTTAACCCGGGTCAGGGAGGATGCACAAAACGTGCCATTCCTTCCCATCCCAACCTGCCCTTCCTGCGAAGGGCACAGCGTGTTATCCTGCTCGTTGGTGTGCAATGGTATGCCCGGGTCTAAGAGGTGAGGAGCTTAGGTGAGGCTGTGGCAACCTGATTTCCTTGTCCTGAGGACTGAACCCTTGTCACGTCCATGGAAAATGCTGAGCCTAAACTATCTAGGAAGCGGCATGTCCCCAGGTCTCCAAATTTCCACACGTCCCTCTGCCTAGGGGAGACCTCTCAGACCTGGGAGGTTCCGCTCTCCTTGCACGCCAGGGAGCAGGCTGGGGGAGAAGGAAGAGCCGGGCAACATGTGCGTGTGAAAGATAAGGCAAAGAAATTCAACACTTTTCCAAATGTCACCGTGAGTTAGGGCAGCGGGAAGAAACTAATCCGTCCGCCCATTCGAATCGCACGGTGCAGCTGAGAAAAGCATGGGCTGTGCTTCAGGAACGAAGGTTTGCCCTGCGCTTGGGAGAGAGAAGAGCCCAGGCAGCCTGGGCACGGGCGCTGGGAACTGAAAGTGAACTGAGAGGCACGAGTGGCAGCTTCCCGTCCCCGAGCAGAGAGCAAAGGCACTGTGACTGGGACACGCAACTGTGATGGGGACACGCACAGCATCTTTCCCTCCCTCCCTCCCTTGCCATGAGTTCAGCGCCTGGCACCGCAGCGTGGCTGTTCTCCCGCTGTCAGGCTCCCAAAACAACGCCAGCGGCGCGCAGCTGATGAAATTCCTGCGTGCAAAACAACCCCGGGTGACTGGGAGGGGGGAGAGCAGGGGCTGGCTGCTGGGTGGGGGGAGCAGGTGGAGAAGGCAGTGCTGGTGCTTCCAAAAACACGACCTTGCTGCCAAAACGCTGCCTTCTTGCTGCCCCTGTGGAGGCTGAGTAGCTGTCATCGCCGATGAGGGAGGGCTGGGGAGGGGAAACCTTCAGTCCTCACCTCTGCAGGATGATATTTGGGGTTTCTTAGTTTTGGCATAGCCTAGCGCAGCTGTGCTGTTAGGCCAAGCCAAACAGGCCTTTTCAAACTGCAGCGCTGATAGATAAGGAGAGCAGTTTCACTGAACTCTGTTGCTGTTCACAGTGCTGGGTACTTTGGTATTCTGCTACAGAGAAAGATGAGTTATGATTAGGCCCATAGTTATGTCCTAAGTATATGTTTTCAGGCTGTAACCTATATTATGTAGTGAGGTGTCATGCAATTAATACATAGAAGTTCTGACATATATTTGCAATTCCATGAACTTGGCTGCCAGTGCATTTATATCATTTGTTTTCAAGCAATGGCTTGGTCACCTAATGATGGTTCTTTTTTTTCCTTCTTTCTTAGGATTCTCAGTTCCTCGCCTTTGAGGAAGATGAACCACCAGAACCACTCGAGCTAGCAGTTAAAGAAGTTATTAGTGTTGTAAAGTCAGCTGAAGAGAAGGTAAACTTTGGATTTGTTGTGTTCCAGTGTACTTTGGGGCAGGCAATGTTCACTTTTATTAGCCTCCGTGGGAGCTTTATTTGTCAATACTTCTGTACCCTGGACCCACTGGTCGAGTCTGGTAAGAGGCTGCCTCTAATAAACCCGTGCAGACTCTCTGCATTGATTCACTTCTTTTGCAAGTCATGAGCAGAAGGTGCTCCAGGGCTTCTACCAAAGGAACAATTACCAGGGTAATGCCAAGTTTATGAGCACGCCTTCAATGAGCTCAGAGAGCAGCGCCCTCTCCCCCACCTCCGCAGTCCTGAGGATGGTTCCCCATCCTATTGCTGAAGTGTGGCGTGGGGACCTCATAAAGCAAGAAAGGGACATTTCTCCTCTGGGCCAGGAAAACGTCTTTGTCTGCCTCTTGTCTGTTTGTGTGGCCGATGACAGGTTAGCTTGATAAGTGGGAGCTGGGTAAGGATCAGTGGAACAGGTGCAAAGTCCTGAGGCTGAAGTCTTGACTCTGCTGAATCCTCTGAGGAGCAAGTGATTTCTTTCTCCTTCTCCCACTGCACATACTGGGAGGTGGTTTAGTGCCTGTGAAATTAAAATAAGGCAGAATGTGGCTCTTAGAACAGGACAAAAATGCATTAAAAGGAAAAAAAATCTATGTATGCTTATTATCATTCTGCTTTTTTTGTCCTAGTGACTGTAAGTGCTACTTAAAGCTGAGCTGGTGCTCAGCTTTAGGCACCTGCATCAAATTAGCCTGAAGCTTTGCTTTTAGTTTTGCTCTGTTATTTTGCTCTGCTTGTCTGATTTAGATGTTAAGCAGCTCTACTATGATTCCTTTGAAAACTATGCATGCTTATCTGCCTGATACACAACTTAGAGGCACACCCTGACTGGTGGCAGCTGGGGATTGTGAACTTGTGAAGTTGTTTGTGCACTTGTCTTATCTCTTTTTATTTGTTTGGAGGGTTTTTGGGTTTTTTCCCCCCCTGCCCAGACATGGGGATGGAGAGACTGCATTTAGTGGAGCTGTAGAGTTGGCAGCAGAGTTACTCTGTGCCACTGGAAGATCCCACGATAAGAAATTGTGAGAAGAGAGGGCTGCTGGGTCTGAAAGGGATGTGCTGTGCTATGTGTGAAGCCAGCCCCCGAGGGAGATCTGCTGCAAAGAAAAGCTGGCAAACAACAGCACAAAAAAAAAAAAAAAACGGAAAACACAAAAAAAAAAAAAAAAAAAAAAAAAAAAAAAAAAAGGTGTTTTGCAGTGCAGCATCCAGAACGTTGCTGGAAATTGGGCAGGGCTGCAAATGTGTTTGCATGGGGGATGGCCAGGAGGTTTGGGTGTGTTGGCCGCCCTTGGACAGTGAGAGCATCATCTCCAGCCTCCAAGTGGTGCCTGTGTGCCAGAACCAAGGCACAGTACTGCAGCCCTGGATTTCCCTGAGGTCTTGTCGTGCCCCAGGGACCATTCTGCTCAGTCCTCAGCTAACTTGGGTATTGTTTACCTGCAGGTTCTGACTGCCATAGCAGCAAGGCAAGTTAGTGCCCACAGTGCCCTGGCAGCCTGAATCCAGGGAACTTCTCTACCTGTGGCTTTGCAGTCCTCCATCCTCCCTCGTGCAGTCTCTGGCCCTTCTCTGACCTTGGGCTGAGCCATTTGAGCAAGTTAATCGAGCTGTTCCACTACAGACAGCAATCTAATGTGGTTCCAAAGCAGCTTAAACCAATATAAGCACACTGAAAAATTTATTCTACTAAACCAGGTTTGCTTTCATATGCTGGTGAGCTGTGCCAAAACCCCTTTCCATAGTCTTCTGCACAGCTGCTGGAAAAATTTCTCTAAATCATTCTTACTCCTTTAATTAAGGTACAACCTGAGTATCTTTTTGAATGTCAGTGTATAATAACCTTAGAGTGGCACTCTGGTAGCTACTTTCCCTTCCTTAAATGCATACCTTTCTCTAAACACCTCAGGAGTTGTCTTATATGGTAATTGTCTCCTACATATTCCTCAGGTAAACAATCAGGGTCCAGAGGGGGTTTTTTGTGGTGTTTTCTTTCCTCCCCCCCACCTTGCTCTTGAAACTCCTAATATTTGCATATGAAATTGCAGTCTCTCCCTGCAGCTGGTCCCGAACTCAGAGTTCTGGCGCGTGTTTGTAAGTCACTGCTGCTGTGACAGGCTCGGGATGCAGTTTGTGAGCGCGTGCTGTGTGTTTGTTGGTGTCCCACAGAGCATCCCCACTGAGCTCTGCACTTTGCCTGAGGCATCAGCTCCAGCGAGGCTCTTGCCCTGCAACCTGTTCAAGGCGCTGCTTGGCTTGTGATCTGCACGGCAGGAGCGTGTGGGTGCCTTGGCTCAGCAGCCAGCGTTTGATTTCATAGAATCATAGAATCATAGAATCGATTGGGTTGGAAAAGACCTCCGAGATCATCAAGTCCAACCCTTGGTCCAACTCCAGTCCGTTTACCAGATCATGGCACTCAGTGCCACGTCCAATCTCAGTTTAAAAACCTCCAGGGACGGTGAATCCCCCCCCTCTCTGGGCAGGCCATTCCAATGCCTGGTTACTCTCTCTGTAAAGAATTTTTTTCTAATATCCAACTTAAATTTCCCCTGGCAGAGCTGAAGCCCGTGCCCCCTTGTCCTATTGCTGAGTGCCTGGGAGAAGAGACCAACCCCCACCTGGCCATAACCCCCCTTCAGGTTTACTGCGTGTCATCTCAAAGATGGCTCTGACCTTGCTCCAGGGAGGTTGTGGTCGTCCGAAGGCAGCGGAGTGCTGAGCGTGAGGGATCCCAACAGCAGTGAAATGTGGTATCTGCCATGCTTTCACACAGCTGTATCTGAGGAGCCCTGCGGTGGGTGGTCCCTCTGCCGCCTTCTGTGCAGGGCCATGGAGCACAGCCAGGTGAGGAGCCTGGGAAGTCTCACTCCAAAAAAACAGTCAGACTGACTGTAATTATTATATTAGTGCTGTCAGGCCTGTTTATGTCACCAGGCTGACACCTGCAGTCTTTAGGTAGGTACCCACTGTCCTGGCCTTGAAGAAGCTGGTAGTGGAGAGACTGGCGTGTGCCCCGCAGTGAAATGCTGCAGACGTGGTTGGAATGCTGCTGCTGCTCAGCTCGGCCAAAGCTGCCGTGGTGGGAACAGAGCTGCTCTGTGGCTGAAGGTTACACCACACTGCCCCTTGATAAAGCCTCTATTTATGTCTTGCCTTCACTCCCAATTTTGGGCCGGCGCCTAAATATATGGAATGAAGCAGCCTGTTTTCATTGTGTGCTCTTGGTTGTTTTGTTTTAATAAAGTAAACATTAGGAATATTCTTAGCTATTTCTGCCAGCCTTTCCTTTAGCGTGGTCTGTTTCCAGAGGATTTGAACTTCACAACAGCAACAAAAAAGGGCAACCAAACAGAAGATTCTCTTGCTGAGGACTTGGCACAGAGGGTTTGGATGGTGCAGGGTACCACAGAATTCTTTCTTTTTTCTGCTTCATGCTTAAATGGAAAGGGGTAAAATTCCTTCAGAATGTCATTCCTTTAAGGACTGATAATAAGTTGCTGTATTGTCTTTTACCTCCTGTTTTGCTTGTAGAGCTGTCCCAGAGCTTTGCTGCTTTAGTGACTGGTCTTTTTCTACAAACCTAGGTGGAATTATGGCCCATGCAGCTTTTTTCCCTTGGTTTCTGCACTAGTGTAACCCTTTAGCCTAAATGTGTTTACCCTTCTTCCATGGTGCTTGCTGTCAGTGAATGTATTATGAAGGAATTCTATTTCCTTCTAGCTTTTGTTTAGCTTGGCTGTATAAGTTGTTCCTTAAGTCTCTTCTCACAGTGTTGTCCCGGCTCGTAAGTCTCTTCATTTTCAGCAGTAATTAAATCCATGTTCTTAAACTTGGTGGCTGAAGTGACGCACAGCCCTACAGGTGGGGCTCTCACTGTCCATGGAGGTGGCTCCTTTTTGCCCCTGAAAGTACTTTCTTGAGGGGTTTTTGGGCTCCAGTCTGCCTCTCCCATTGCTGCTTCGTGCTGTGACTAGTTTCTTGAATCCAGGCCTCTCTCCCTGTGATGTTCTTACAGTGATAAACCTCCCCTGTATGAGAAGTGGTTGTTAATTCTCACACACACACACACACTACATATTTTGTATTGCATTTCTCTCCTACATCAAAAGGTTTTTCAGCTTTCCTGTGTGATGTCCTAATCTTCCTTTATGTTGCTGCTTCCCAGTTTACTTTCCTCAGCTACTGTAGCACAAACTGAGGGTTTATTGTCTCCTGTTGGTCTCCACGACTTCAGCTGTGCTGTCTCTCAGATGGTTTGTCAAGCCTTGCATGTTAGCGAGGCCAAACTAGCAGGTCTATTTCTGGCATTTATTTATTTTCCCTCTTCTGCAATGTGAGGACTGCTTCCTGTACTTTCACCATTTTATATTCACTTAACTTGATAAGTGGATTGAAAATTCTTCCTCCCCTGTCTCCTTGTACTCCCTGCTTGTTTCTTTTATTCCCTCTCCCCATTTTCCCTGTGTATTTGGATTGTATGTGTCAGTCTCAAAGGGGTGGATAAATTCATGTGATTTATTATTTTCTGCCTTGTTTCTATGGCTAACGTGGAAACTCTCTCTCCTGCACTCATTCCATCACTCACTCTGCCTTCACCACGGTGTTTGCCATCAGTTTGGAGAACTGGTTTGAGGTTGTCTCATCATGTTTGCAGGCAGATTCACTTTGATACCAGCTCCTAAAAATCCACACATACCTGTGCCTGGGTTAGGTGTTGCATTTGTCTTCTCTCCTTGATTTAGTCTGTGTCACTTGGTAAGCTGGGCAAAGAGGGCTTGGTGAAGGAGCTGGAGAAACCTCCTCAAGAATGCAAGGCATTGGCTCTGATAACCAAAGTAGGTCATGGAGTTTTTATTCTGAACAGCTGAGTGCTAATGGCCATTAAAAGGCACAGGTTTTTGACTGGAAAAATTTGCTTATGGGAAGGTTTTAAGCCAAACACACAAAACTGTCTGTGTGGCCATTGACAAGATGAGTTTTCCATGCCAAAAAAGAACCTTCTCATAGTAGTACTCGGGGAGAAATATGGGAAATTGTGAGGGTCCTAAATCTTACAGTGTACTGATCCTCACAGTTGAGATCAAGGCATCTGTGTTGCCTCATGGTGAATATTAATTTTCTCATGCAAATGTTAAATATTTTTACTACTTACGTACTACTGAGTAACCTCAAGCAACCTGTTCTTTCTGGAAGTAAATACCAAGTTCTGTAAAACTGATTTCCTTCCAGAAAACAAACAAACAGAAAAGACAAACGAGGCTTGTACTGCTGAGGGTTTTACACACGCATGTGCTGTGGTCAGGGCCTGGGGAAGGTGGAGAAGACCTTCCCCATCAGGGCTGTCAGAACTTCCCCCTGAAGTCACTGCTCAGGGAGATGCTGCACTTGGAGAGGGGAGGGAATGTGTAATGCACAAGTCCTTGAGGTGCTGATGCTGAAACTGAAACCTCGAGGCCAGAGGACACCACGTGTGAGGAGCACCACGGTGCTTCTTGGGATGAAGCAGCTTCTGCTGCTACTTCAGGAAGGAAAAACCTGAAATTCTGCAGCTCTGTCCAGAAGAACTGTGAAGGGGAAAAGTCAAGATATAGCGGGGCAAAATATAAGATATCAGATATAAGCAAAGCAAAGGGAAGGGTTTTAATGCCTGTGAGTACACAAGTTTAGAGGCTTGGGTTTCTCAGAAAAATAGTCCTGCTCCAACTGTGGTCCTTTTTCAGTCTCCTTTGTTCCTGCAGTTGTTTACCTGGAAAAGAACTGTTTTTAGGATAATTGTCCTACCAACTTTAGGGACGTGTAAGCAGGTTGTGTCCCAGCACCTGCTGTGTGTCAGTGCCGGGCAGATGGGGAACAGAGCCTGGGTGGGTCGAGGGGTTTTGCCACCACAGCTCACCCCCCGTCGTGGGCCAGTGTGGCCAGGGATGGAGGGTGGTGAGACAGCAGGAATAACCCTGGCATTGGGGTGATCAAGTGCCAAGAGTCAGCTGAGCATGGTGGGGGATGGCAGAGCCCTGAGGAGCAGGGACACAGCCTTGCAGGGAAAGGTACCTGAGGAAGGGCTGGGAACCCCTTCCATGGGAGATCCCCAAACCACTTGGAGAGACCTTGGCTGGTGATGGGGTGTTTGTGCCAGGGGAGAAAATACCTTGGTCCTGGTTTCTTTGTGTTGTTGCTTTTCCTCACCCTATTTCTGCTGATTTAGAAGAACTGCCTTGCCCAGATGTTGGATCACAAAAGAGAGCTGGGTGGTGACCCCTCTTGGAGTCCAGAATTGGTCCCAGCTGCTGTGCAGGGCTTAATTTTTAAAGAGCAGTTTGTTATAAAAATGGCAAGTTTTCTAGACTCTAAACCACAAAGTGTTGGGGACTGGGGGTGCTCCTGGTAAGAGGGGTGGCACAGGCAGATGAGGAACATGCGTGAAGTCGATGGGCAACTCTCTTCCCATCAGTCCAGGGTCCTGTTTTCTTATGGTCATCTATCCTTCCTCTTTCTCTCCCCCGTCGACCAGAAAGGAGTGCTGTGCCTGATCCTCCCTTCTCCAGCTCTTCATCCGTGCAGGGAAAATGAACTTGAGGAGGCAGGTTGGGTGGGAGCGTGGGGGGAGAGGAGCAGAGCGCAGGAAGCTTCAGTATTTGAGTTTGTGTGACTGTCTTGGAGAAATTGGCCTGGATGTTTCTGCTCTGGTCTATCAAAGGCATCTACACTCGTAAAGGAATGTCACTTTAACCAGGGAAACAACAGTTGTGGTCTCTTTAGTCAATTTCTCACCACTTGTGGCTGTATCTTAAATGAAAACAACTGAAATTCTAGTCCAGAATTCTACTGCTCCCAGTATTCTCATCCCTTAATCCATCCTGCTCCCCAAACAAAGGGATTCACCTGATATAAAGATATATTATTCTCCATTTACAAACATGGAACTGCTCCTTTTTCTGGTTGGATTTAAAAAATGACAGACCTGTACCTGAAGACCACAGTTATTTTATTAAAAAGGGTGGGCAGAAGGGGCGTAGGACTTAGTGGATGTCTTTGGCAGAAAATTAAATCATCAGGGAGGCTGAAAGTACAAACCCTAGTGGTTTGGGCTTTGAAATCAATAATAAAAATATATTTAAAAATATATTAAAAAAGTTTAGCATCTCTTGACAAAATGTAGAAAGAAGAATGAAAGTTCTACCACCTGCACTGTCTGTTTCCATCCTTTATTTGGAATTAAACATGATTAAGAAACAAGTTGCACATGAACTCATCTACCAACTCTCTGGCCGCACTTTTTTTTTTTTTTTTTTTTNTTAATCAGCCACATACCTGGCAGGTGTTGGCTCTTGGGCATCCAGAAATTCCAGATTAATGGCTCTGCTTCACATGTGCAGCAAGTCCAACTCGTTCTGAATGCACTGAGCTTCCTGTGGAGGTGTGGATGAAGTGTGCGTGGATGATAAACCACTGCATTTAAGACATGAAAGTGACAGCAGCTTTTGCACCAGACCTGTCCTTTTTTGCTCCCCTTCCCTCTAAAAAGAGGGAAGAACCTGTTTGGTTTTGAAGTCTTCAAAGAGCCACCATGTTGGTCCACCACGAATGAAAGGAGTGATTCTGTGTTTCATCTCAGCTACAAGTGAAAGCACTTGAGCTCTTTGTTCCTGTTAGCTATTCAAAATGCCTTAAAAGCCTTTCTATTTTACCATAATAGTGAATGTTCATGTAGATTGTATGGGATTCATGTCCGAAATCACTTCTGAAGGAATTTAGGCTTTGGGAAAGGGGAGAGGTGAGAGAAACTGTTTTGCCCTCATCTGAGCTATAATTTGCAGAAGCCAAACCTGAGAAGGCAAATCTTGTTGCTTTGTGGGTGCGGTTGGCATTTTTATTTGTCATATCAACGCCCCCACCCCTCGGTCCTTTGTAATTAAGTCTGTGCCTTAATGGCTGTGCTCTTGATAATGCTCTGGTCATCCTTAAAATGTACCTTAGAAAGCCCAGGGAGATGAAACATATTTAAGGAGAGACCGATAAGGATCTTCTAGCAGGAATATGATTAATTTTAAAGCCTTCAGCTCCAGTGCCCGTAAGCGGGGCGGTGAGTGCACGGCCACAGTTCGACAGCACCACGCGGGGTTTCCGTCAGACAAATCAAATCTCATGGCCAATTGTTTGTCTTGCGCGTTGCGTTGACCTGATTGCCTTCGCCTGACTCAGGCTGAGGAGGGCTCGGCCGTGGGGACAGCGACCACAGAGGGACGGTGACAAGCAGGTGTCTTCAGCCAGCGGGTCTGGTCGCAGAGCCAACGCGTCTCCGGTGGCGTCATCAATGTTTTCTGGCTTCTCTGCCTGCGCCGCCAGGAATTTTGCCTGGCGGCTCCAGCGCCCCAGCCACTTTGCAGAGGAGAGGGAGGAAAAACAAGCTGGGGTTTGTAAACTCAGAGGGATGACAAGTTAAATTGCTGCTCTCTAAAGTGAGGGAGTGGCCTCAACGAGGTCTGTCCCAGTCGAGGGGTGCACGGACCCTTCCCAGATGTTTAATTTTTTGTCACCAAATTTCAGAGCCTTTCTTGGTTTTGTCCAAGGCTTTGTATAAACTTTTAAAGGCTCCTGTTCCTTCCCACCCCACCGGGAACTGAATCCTCTTCTGGAGCAGCGGGGTTATGCCAAAGGTTCCCATTTGTAGGATACCACTGAACTAAAAGGTTGTTTGGTGAAATAACCTGTCTTATGGTGGGCTACTGAGTTCGGAGCCAGGAGAGGAAGGAGAACAAACTTTTTTGTCTCCTTTGTGCAAAATTTCCATCTTTGAGCTTTGTCAGGTGAGGAGTTACTTTTGACTTAGGCAGTAATACAAAAGAACTTCTGGGAAACACCATAATGTGCAGGAATTAAATTTTGTGTACAGAACTGAGGAGTTACTTTTGACTTAGGCAGTAATACAAAAGAACTTCTGGGAAACACCATAATTTGCAGGTATCGAATTTTGTGTACAGAACTGAGGAGTTACTTTTGACTTAGGCAGTAATACAAAAGAACTTCTGGGAAACACCATAATTTGCAGGTATCGAATTTTGTGTACGGAACTGAACACTTTTTTAGAAGAATGTACAGGAGGAGGGAGGGACATTCATGAAATTGCTTAGGAATTTCCCACCTATGGAATTTATCATAACTCTGATAGCTTGGGAACTACAAAAGGACTTTTTCTTGCCTTCACCAAACCCTCTGAAGACTGATTTGTTTTTCC
Source organism: Grallaria varia (assembly GCA_013396735.1). Lineage (NCBI taxonomy): Eukaryota > Metazoa > Chordata > Aves > Passeriformes > Formicariidae > Grallaria > Grallaria varia. Next base: position 44,006 of record VWZG01010627.1, read on the forward strand.
CTTGCTTCGTTTCCCCTCGCCCTTTTTTTATTTCTCCAGGTGGTTTCTTGCAATGCCGTGGGAGATTCTGTGGAGTTTGTCGTCGGTGTCTCTCACCCCTCGACTGCCGAAGCTCAGTCCTACAGTGTGAAACTCTCTCCAGTTCACTTGCAGGTAAAGGAGTTGTTCTCTCTTCTCTCTGTTTTGTTACATTTCGTCCCGCAGGTGTTTGCAAACTGCATATTCACTGTGGTTAACTCTGGTAAAACGTTTAGTAACGTTACACTTTCCCCCTGGGGCAAGTGGTAAATTCATAAATTATGCTGCCTCTTTAGGAGACTGTGGATAGATAACAAGTTGGGTAGACTAGTTGGATGTATAGAACAATTCCCTTTTTTGACTGGCATTCACTCCCAAAGATTAAGCAACTTCTGCCTTCTTATATTGTCACTTAGAACTTATTTATAATATCATCCTTCCTTTGTCAAGCCTTAATGAGCCTCGACCTGTGATTTCCTTACAGGACACTCTCCAATAACTTCTTTCTTATCCACAGCTTCGGCTCTCGGTGAAAGACAAAGGAGAAGATGTCAAAGTGGAGTGGTTCCTCATTAACACCGACGAAATCAACTTTGAAATCCAGCCAGCAGTGCGGGAGGTCAGTCAGTAAGTTTTATTTGATGTGGTGGGAGAGAAGATGGGTCTCCATCCCTTCGGTCCAAATGCAGTGTAAAGAATCTGCAGTGGCTCATTCATCCAGCCCCTACATCTAGGGAGCATCTCTCGAGATTCCTGAGGCATTAAAGATAAATCAAGTCTGTATTTGACAGACAAATAACCTTGCAAACATTTTTCATCTGAATTCAAATGTGTGAAAAATGTCTGTTCCAAAATACCTTCTCTCAGAGCACTTCTACAATGATAAAAAACCCCAATTGTAATGGTATTCCCATCAAAGCAATTAGAAAGTTGCTCCTTCCTTAATTTAAAACAGTTTTGAAATCTGGCAACGGTAGTTCAGAAACAGCTGTGAAAAAATACAGTTTTTTAAGGAAGTTACGGATGATCTAAAAATTTTTTGATGCTTTTGGAATTGCACCTTATCTTTGTGTATAAACACTGATTCATTGGGGGTTGTTTTATTGGGACATCCCCTGAAAGAGTTTCTTCATGACTGAGATTCTCTTCTGCCTTTGACCCTTCACAATTATGGGGTTTTTTGGCACAAATGTGGTGACTTAAGCCTTTCTTACAATAGTGGGTTAGCTTGACTAAAGCCCACAAGGCTAGCTTGTGTTTTGTGAAGTTGCTTTTCAGACTGAAGGCCTTGATAAAAAATAAGTTTATTGTAGAGCTGCTTCTAAAGACCTGTCCTGAATGCCCTCAGATTATAATAATTTATTACCACGTATGTGCAAATCATAACTAAAGACGGACAAGTCTTTTGAAGAGTGCTTTAATGTGGATTTTGCTGTGCACTCGTAGCATGTAAATGACCTTCATGTGTGGGGATGGCGTGCTGATAATCCACATATTGAGCAGTCGTTAAATCCTTACTGACAAACGCAGATGACTGTACAGTCACTGGACTTCACAACCAGCTTTTTGAGAGATGGGTTGCAGAGTTGCAACTTGTTATGCTTTGCCTGCGTTTTTAGAATGAGCCCATTAAGTTCTTAATAGTCAAGGGCTTTGTTTTCACTTTGAAGTTTCTATTGGGCACTTAGGGAAGGGGGGAGGCAATAAATGACGAGCTAAAACCTGTGAGCAACCTCAGAAATTGCTCCAGCTCCCAAACTTAAGCGTCAGCTTCTGGGCCGTGTTTTTTCCTCCTTGGGAAGCGATATTGTGTGTACAAATAAACACCTTTAATTACATGGTTTGGTCATCACACAAACTGGGCATAATAACCCATTTTCTGTCGATAATGGCTGGGTGAACCCCAGTTGTGTTTGGCAGCCTGGCTGACTGGTAGGGCTTGGATTTGCATGAGGTGGCTCCGTGTGCTGCTGTGCCCCACGCTGGCTGTGGGGACTGGCTGGACAACCCCTAACCCGCGTCAAAGACGAAGGCAAACCTCTTGTCTCCATCATTTTTGGTTAGCAGTTAAGCCATCATGGCTTGTCCTGTCCAAGGTGTCGTGGTGGAGCGTCACTTTCTGAACAAGGACAGATAAAAATGAGGTTGGGCTGACGGGAGGCTCTTTAATTATCTCTTTTCCAAGTAACTATGGAAACAACAGAAAATACCTGTGAGTGGAAGCCCAGTGACTACGGTTGCTGTTGCTGTTAAATAACAAAGGTCAGATTAGGCCAATGGCAAAGCAAGAGGCAACTGGGATTTGAGAATCTGACTGTTGTTCATCAAGCAGCGTTTAAGTAAGGGCAGGGGGGAAATTACCTCCAAACCCACAATTTATCTGCTTATTTAAATAACTTAAGTAATGAAATTGCTGAAACCGATGCTTTAAAGAGCCCAATTTACGTTAATCTTTTTTAAAGTAGGCGAGTATTATCTGCAGGTTGCAGAAGTGCCTCTTTCCTTTGGGGTTGTGTGAGGGAGCACGGCGTGAATCCAGCAGAGTTTCTGTGGGACTGGCCAGTGCTGTTGTGTGTTTTGAACCTGTCATCAAAGGCCAGTTGGGTAAGAAGGCAGTAAAACAGGAATCGTGTACACAGCATTCCTGGGATTTCTCTAACTCTCGGGTAATGGGGAAAGGGCTGTTACTCCAAGTCTGTTTGGCCTGTTGTGTAACCACACAACAGTGAAGTCTCTCAGCGTGGTATCAGATGGGAAGAGATGGATGAGTCCTCTGTTTTTAGGTCAGATCTTTGTCTCCTACTTGAATCTTTCCTTTAGAAAAGAAACCTCACTGAGATTTTTTTCTCAGAGCTGGTGGATGTCAGACTGTCCTTTCTGGGAAAGCTCAGTTGAAAAAATCTATTCCCTGGAGGTAACTGAGCAGAGGAAAATTCCTGAGGTGCATGCTGTGGGAAGCAGGCATTCTCCAGGAGCACAGAGAGGGCAGGGGCAGGTCACTGTCTTCATACACCTTGGAATTTATCATGTGAAGCAAAATCTGTGGTCTGTTCTGATCCCTCGGAGATAACGATGTTAAGCAGAGAGGATTTTTGAATGGGCAAGCCAGTCCCCCAGAGCAGCATGACTGTCTGTCCTTGCAGAGCACTTCTCAGGAAGGTTCAAGACCTCCAAGAGATGCTGTAATATTTTTTTTTTTCTGTTCAGCACAGGATTAGTTTCTTCTCAGCTGGTGCAAGCTGGCAAAACTCCCATTAAATCAGTGGAACGGTGCCGATCTGCTTATCTGATGACCTGATCTGCTCCCTGAGTGCAGTGCAAAGCAGCACAAAGTCTTTAAAACACCATCATAAGATGAAAACTGTCAGTGAAACTTCTGGTTTTGTGGCTAATAGCTGTGCCTTCGTGATTCTCAGAACAGCACATGACTTTTTTAGTGTTTGGTTCTAGCTTTCCTTTTATGCATAGCATAGAAATTCAAGTAATTCTTTGCATGATCTCCTGTTAAATTCTGTTGCTGGCAACCATGCCTCTCTCTGACAATGTCTATATTTGATAGCTTTGGTGGTTTAGACACACCAAATGAATTTTTGCCTCAACTTCTTCTGAGTTTTGAGAAGCCTGGGTGTTTGTTTCCTCCTAGGGACAGACAGCAGGGACATGTGCAATATCTGAGACGCTCAGAGATGACTTGAAGAACCTCTTTAGCTCAGCTTCTCCATCTGTAGTGTTGAGTGTGAGGCCTGCAGATACAAAGGAGGTTCAGGTAAGTCTTATTCCTACCAAAATCCTTTCTGAGGTGCCCTGCTGCTTAGTGTTTTTTATTATGCATTCCTGACTCACAAATGAGTAAGTTTAACACTATTGGGCGATCAGAAACAAGTGGGGCACATTCTCTGAAACAACACAGCCTTTGGCAGTGCAGGGTCTGTGGTCACACCTTCCCCTGTGGCTCTTTGCTGGTGTGACACCCCATGTCATGTCTCCTTCCCCACGTATATCGTTGTGACAAAAGTAGATGGCGTTTTCACCTTCACAGCCCCCCTTGTTCTGCTTGCCTGTTGCAGAATGTACAGAACACAGGCCTTCTCCCTCAGGGCACTAGTCCTCCAAAACCTCCAAGGGCTCATGAACTCAAGCTGCTGGTGAAGAACATCACGGTAAACCTGACCCATCACCGTGCTGCAGGTAACACAGCTTTTGGGGTGCTGCTCGCCTTCAAGCAGTGGTTGGGTTGGGTTTTTTTTTAATCTTCTGAGTGAAATTAATTTGGGGGTTCTGGGTTACAACCTTCCCTCTAAAGAAACTCCTCTGCTCTGGGAAACAGACTTCATAGAATCATGGAATGGTTTGGGTTGGAAGGGACCTTAAAGATCATCCACTTCCAGCCCCCTGCCATGGACAGGGACACCTTCCACTAGTCCAGGTTGCTCAGAGCCCCATCCAACCCGGCCTTGGACACTTCCAGGGGTTTGGCATCACAGGTTCTCTGGGCAGCCTGTGCCAGTGCCAACTTAGTCGTGCTTGTGCAGGTTTTGGTTTATGCTGTTGGCAGTGACAGTGGTTGGATTCAGCATTACCTTATTTTTACAGCTGCTGCTTTTCTTGGCTTTTGAGCAAAGTGCTGATTTGTCTGAAACTCCCCTCCTGTATGTCAGCCCTTCAAAGATGATCTTTTGTTGTCAGGGATTTCTCCTCCTAAGAAAGTGCCTCTGTGGGTAGGGCAAGGAGCACCTCTTGCAAGTGGAGAATGAAGCCAAAAAGGAGGTCACTGCCTAGTGAAGTTACTGTTGGATTTGGAAAGAAGCACCGAGCCTGTCTTTCAAGTATTCAGACCTCTCTGAGTGCAGGCAGGCCTCCATTGCTGATAGAGGCTGACTGAGTGGGAATATTTCAGATTTTGTCAGCGGAAATACAAGTTTGAGGCTCTGTTATTTATGGTCACCAAACAGTTCCGTAACAGTCTTTTTAATGGAAGCTCGAGGGTGCTAAATTGGGCAAGGCACAAGTTTTGGATAAATATATCCTGTTTACTGTACTCCTTTTTTTCAGTTAGATGTAATAGGTTTCTGCCCTAGACTCTTGCATAATGCTGCTTTGCTCATCCTGGTTGGAAATGATTCCCCTAAAAATTTCTGCAGGCTGTTTTTTCTTTTAAAGAGAAATTATTTTTAAAGCAATGCTGGAACTCTGTGCTGTGAAATGTCCTAGATAAATAAAACTGTGCTGGAAACTGCAACCTGGTGTGGTGGAAAGTGTCCCTGCTTATGGCAGGGGGGTTGGGACAAGGTGATCTCTGAGATCCCTTCCAATCACACAACTCTATGATTCTATGAGTTTTTATTACTGTGCGACTTTGTAATGCAAACTAAACTTTCAAAAAGAGCAGATCTTTGTAACTTCATTTAAAAATCATGAGATAAAATACCTTTATGTGCATATGGTGCATAGTAGAGAGGATTGACCTTATGAGAAACCTCTCTGCACCTTCCCTGAAAATGAGAGGAAGAGTGGACAATTAATGTGCTCTGTTCTGGGAACACAGATGTTGTGAGGCAAAATCCCCATTTGCTATTGGAAAAGGAGATGGGGGGAATTTTGCTGGTTCCCTGGCAACTCTGGGAGTGTAAACATTCCTAACTGAGTACGAGAAACAAAACTTCACAGTGTGGTTTAACTGGTACACTTGAAATCCAGGGGAAACACTGCACAGCTGGAAAGGTGCTAGCTTTTGGACATAGCTTGCTGCCTTTTAATTATTGTTCCCTTCCCTTTTCCTGGCCCTATCTTCCCATATTTGGTTATCCTGTTGGAACTCTGAGATTCAATAAGAGTGTGCAGTATTTCAGGCCAACCTGCATAGGTACATCTGGAGGCTTGGAGAGGGGCAGTTTGTCTGTCTTGATCATTTATCATCCATGATAATGATCATAAACGTGGGTGATTGATCATAAATCATGGATGTTGACATGATTTATAGGAGCTTGTGGCTCTCCAGTAGCTGTGTTAGTTCAGCTGGTGAACAACCAGTAGCAGAACTGGTCTCTGCTTATGAGCTGTGCCCGTCTTTATCTCCTTAGCTTGTGTATGTAAACAAAGATTACCCCAGATTTTGTACCGTGTGGTCCACAGGGACTCATCTAGAGCAAAAGGGGTTTCTGCTGTTTGGGGAAAAGGGTTGTTGGCTGTTTACACCAGGGTGTGCAGGGCAGAAAGGCTGCAATGCGCTGTTGGGTACGGTCGGGCAGCAGCTCTGGGTGCAGTTTCAGGCAGAGCTGCTCCTGCCCTGTGCTGCTGAGCACACAACAGGCTGCAGGGACATATGGATGGGTGAGCAGAAATCACCCTGGGGTCATTCACCCAGGCTCAGCTTGCTGGGAAAGCAGCTCAACTGCTTACTCCAGGGTCAGCTTGGATCCCAAATAAGCCGTGTGGACACCGTGCTCTGTCTCCTCTAATAACCTTGCCAGCCCCAAGCTGCCTCTGTGCCTGAGACAGGGCTGATCCACAGCCCTGGGTCATCAGCAGGGGACAACTGAGAGCTGATGATAGTAAATATACACTGGTAAATATTCTGGAGAACTGGAGGCAGCATCTTCTGTTTGCTTTGCTCACAGTACTGAGCCTTTTGGAGCTCTGGGTCTGAGTTATTTTTTGTGTAAGGCAGTGAAAGCCTTACAGAAGAAATTGTTTTAAGAGGAACACATTTTGCAAACTATTTCGCCCTTGGAGCAACAATATAACTAATATGCTGATTTGCCACACTATCAAATTCTGAGATGCAGGCAGAGAGAAGTCAATTCTGCAGCAGTACTTTTAAAACATGTCATGAACTTATTAAAAACCACAGTCCACAGAGCCACTGTGAATTAGCACTGCTGTCATCAGTCACTTGCCAGCAGAAAAATCTTATTTCCGTGTACAAATAAACCACTGTGACTGCGGTCAGTGGGAAGTTTGAAAACTTCTGGGTTTCTTAAAGCAGCTGGAGGCAACTTCAGTCCCTCCCTGCCACCTGCTTACTGTGCTGTCTCCCCATCCCTTTTGTTCTCTTTCTGCCTCCACCGTCTTGCTCCGTGCCAGAATTTAAATTGGGTTGTCCTGTTTCACACACTGTGCATAAGACAGAGGTGATGCAATGTTGACCTTTGCCATTAATGCCATCTCTGTGCAAACCTAGGGAAGGAATTTCTTCCGTGGGAGGGTGAGAAAGTGCTTGCAGCAGTCTGTTCAGAAGCTCAGAATGGAGTGAAGGGGGTTCTTTGCTTTCTTTTGAGTGAGTGGCCTCTCGGTGATGGAGCATTAATCACTGGGTGTTGATTTTTCTCGCCCTCACAGGCAGCACAGACCTTGTGTGTATAGCTCAGCTGAATGACCCTATGCAGAAGTTTTCCAGCTGTGTAGCCAAAAATGCTGCGCATCCCTTTTGGAAGGAAGAGTTTATCTTGTAAGTAACTTACCTACTGAGAATTCTTTTACAGTAAAGCATCTTGGGTTTGTTTTTTCGCTTGAACTGCGCGAGGGAAGAGTGGCGTTTTGAAAAGCATCCAGTTGGGTGGCCTCAGAGAAATCTGGAGCTGGTAGGGACTTCAGGCTATCTAATTACCCTCTGCATGGATATGAGATCAAGTAGGTCTCTAGGTCCACAGTAGATATCTGATACTAGTAAATGACAGCAGTAAGAGGCGTAATAAATAAAAAAAGGTGTTAGCAAGGTTTTGAAGTCACTTTACCTTGAAAACTGCATTTGACAGAATGTGATGTTTCTCCATTCCCTCACCTGAGTGGAAAAAGCAAATGTGCAAAAACAATTGACCATCCAAAAGCATGGTGGCTGTGACTGAAAAGGGAGTGTAAACGTTAACTAGCTTTTCCTGTCCCTGTAGAACAAAAATGGGACTTTTGGGCAGCCCACGCGGTATCCTGTGATTCACACAGCTGCTGTAAATGAGGTCAAATGGGAGCAGTTCTAAAACTATTTTCATTTTCACTTTCAAACAGCAGAGCAAAAACACCTGATGGCTTCTGTATGTTAGGAGGGGGCAACCACTGATGGCAGGATAGGTCAGAGGGTGTTTCTTTAGTGGCTTTAAGCACATGCACGGTCAGGCAGAAGCAGCTTCCAGGGGCAGGGGGTAGAGATGCTGCCGTACAACACACTGCAGGGACTGCTTTCTCATTTTTTCTGTCAGATTATTAAGGTGAGAGTCTCTCCATGTATGTGGAGTCTCTCTGGTTCTTTCTGTAGCTTTTCTCTTCCGTCCCAGTTCTGTTTCTCTTTACATATATATAAAAAATACATATTTCAGAGAGTGATGCTGCTTGGTTTTGTGTGGCATTTTTCTTCAGTGTCCAGTCACAGCCTGGCATCCACTGTATCTGTTCCTTCCCTTGCAAGGCAGAGACTTAGTTACGAGGACCTGAGCCTGTGCCTGTCTGAGCTGAGTGCTCTTTTCCTCGAGAACTGATGGGCTCCTCCTCACCTTGGGATCAGTCCTCAGAGGCTGGGCAGGGCTCGGAGAACACCCCTCTGCACGTGTTAGGGGATGGAGATGATTAGGAGTCAGTGCATTGAGATTGTAGAACAGCACTTTTTACGTGGTCTGGTGGAGGTTTGCACGCCTGGTTCCTGCTGTTAAGTGGCAAACCAGCCAGGAAGTTTTATCCCTTCAGCCACAGAGCCCAACAGCTTTAGCTGGGAACACCTACAGCTTTTGAGGAAAGCCACAGGTCAGACAACCTTCTGCTGTGACACTGTGCTGTGTCGCCATCAAGAGTGAAGGACTGACGTGGTGGGATCCCTTCTCCACAACCTCCTGCTGTGACACTGTGCCGTGTTGCCATCAGGAGAGAAGAACTGACGTGGTGGGATTCCGTCTCCACAACCTTCTGCTATGACACTGTGCTGTGTTGCCATCGGGAGAGAAGGACTGACCTGGTGGGATTCCTTCTCCACAACCTCCTGCTCTGACACTCTGCTGTGTTGCCATCAGGAGCGAAGGATGGACGTGGTGGGATTCCGTCTCCACAACCTTCTGCTATGACACTGTGCTGTGTTGCCATCGGGAGAGAAGGACTGACCTGGTGGGATTCCTTCTCCACAACCTCCTGCTCTGACACTCTGCTGTGTTGCCATCAGGAGCGAAGGATGGACGTGGTGGGATTCCGTCTCCACAACCTTCTGCTGTGACACTGTGCCGTGTTGCCATGGGGAGAGAAGGACTGACCTGGTGGGATTCCTTCTCCACAATGAGATGGGGGAAATTGCCCTTCGGTAGCAATTTTCTGTTCCGGGTTGTCACAAAGTGCTGCAGCCAGGTGGGTCTGTGAGTCTCTTCAGCCATCTGTTGGTGGAGCAGCACCCGTGCTCTGTGTCGCAGAGCAGACAGGTTCCCAGCAGTTTTGGACAGGAAGTTTGTAAGAATAATACCCTTTTTCCAACACAAAGTGCAGGCAGAGGGACAGGCAGGATGTGATTAACTTGTCTGGAATTCGGCCTTGACACTGAGGATAATGCTGGGGTTTCCACACTGCTTTTCAGAAGTGCATGAGGTAAGCTTGGGGACTTTTACAGATGAGTGATTAGGATTTTGGCAGGAGTTTTTTTTCTGGGCTTCATTCAAGTTCGTGCACAGGCACCTCTGCTTTCTTTGTAGTCAAAAATATCCATCACTCTGAAGACCAGTGTACTGATCACCAGGCTCTGCTTTAGCGTCATGGCAAAAGCAGCAGTAGCACCATCAAAGTGTTTTCTTTCAAGTTTTGGAGGTGCAGGAGGGGGTGGCAGTGGCAGGGAAGAGCTTAAAATCCTCTTCACAGGTGGTATCCCGCAGCATCTAATGGTGGTGGGATGTTGGCAACCAAGACCACACCATCCTGAAATGGAGACACAGCAAAATAAAATATATACATGCCCTTAGGGGTTTTTGGCAGAACACCTACTGAGGAGGTTATAAAATAGAGTTTTCCGGGAGGGTTCCTCAGTAGGGACCCAGTTAAAGGTTTAATATCTGTTGTCTAGTCCTTCTTGTGAAGTACCACATGTGCCAGTAATTGTGTGAATTAATAGCTCACAATGGCTCTGTCGCACAGAAATCAATCCTTGCAACATCCTCGAGTCTTATTTTGGAAAATAAGATACTGACTCTTCTCACTTAAAACTGTGATAACTTTTATTTTCTTGCATCTGTCCTGTTTGTGCAGGACACTTTCCTGCTTTGGCAGGGGACCCCACGGCTTTGAATGGGTTTTTGACGGAACCTAATCCAGCATCTTGACTTACAAAATTGATCCTGCAGGTGAAAAAAAAAAGGCTTCTTAGTGCTGTGGTGTGATTGTCAGACTAGGGACCAACATCAGCTTGGAGGGCAGTGTTTGTCAGCTACTGGGGACAAGAAGAGCCTCTGAAATTTTAGGAAATTGACCCTGTGCAACAGTTGTGGGGGGAAGCAGGCCGTGGTTTTCCGACTGTGATCCTTTTAGTCAGGCTTCCCTGCATGCCCAGCAGTGGCTTGGAGAGGGCTGAGAGATGCTGGGGAACAGGGAAAACCAAAGTGGGAAGGAAAATCCGCTCTCCTGCTGTTGCCTAAAATGTGGACAAAAACTTTCGAGGCAGTTTAATTGAGGTAAAGCAGAGAGGAGTTCTTTCACTGCAAAGTGTAATGATGCGTGCGCAGCATGGAGGGGATTCCTATTTTTATAAC